>JANHFX010013732.1:14569-27533 GCA_027560015.1 Chloroceryle amazona | reverse complement strand
GGTTTGTTTTTTTTTCTTCCTCCTCCCCTTTTTTTTTTTCCATTAATTTATTTATTTTTTTTCCCTCGTCACACGTTTTAACGTCAGTGCAAAAATGCTAATCTTTCTAGGACTGTATGTTTCTATAGCGCCAAAATTAAAAGTAAGGCTTCAAAATGCTGCGTTAGACATCTGTATGGATCAGTGTGCATCTCCATCTCACGCTTTCCTAAACAGTTCACCTTGTAATGTGGAGTTTGTTCGCATACATTGTTAAGGCTTTGGGGGAGTTCTATTATAAGATCTCTGTTTAAGTTTTTCTAGAGCTACCCTTGATTTTCAGTATTGTTTTGAATATTAAACACTTGCTATGGCTGAAACTGCTACTGCATTTATTGTTTGCTGTTGAAACTCTAATGACATTCTTTGAGTCTTTGAGATAACCAGATACACATGGCTGGTGTCACAGTGGGAATGCCCACACTACATTTAAACTGTAGAGGCACTGACAGGTGAAGCTTGAACGCTTCTCAACCTGCGGGAAGAAGCACTGTCTGTCACCTCAGTAATCAATAAATTACTTGGCTTTAAAAAGGGACACTTGCATCACACTGTTAATGTTGCCAAGAACAGGTTCTAAGGGGGATGGCAAGAAAATGGAATTTTTTTCGCTCTCATGTTCCAATAATTTGGTCTCAGGGAACAATTTAAAAAGTCATTAGTTTTTGTGGAGTCTTTAAAAAATGGGATTGAAATTTTCATGGCACAGCTGTGAAGGTGAATGCACATTGGCAGCCTGGTTTGGTTCTCGGGCACCTTTTGACAAACAGATAATGGGGAAGGTGAGAATGGACTTGAAATTTAAAAAAAAACCCTATAAATTGTTGAGGGAATATAAAAGCAGCGGAGAAGGGGAAGCATCAGGAACATGTAAGGGGAAAAACATTTCCCAGAAAGTTGTAGGCATTGCGTGTGTCTTAGAAGAATCAGAGCAGTTGAGATCACTGAAGTGGAAGTGAAGAGGGTGTGAAGTCTGGACGCTCTGTCCTCATCTCTGAGGTGCTGGTCCCTGGCACCTCCTGAGAGCTGTAAGCCTGCTAGTAATGAGAGCGGGTGGGTGGTTGTTTTGAATAGTCCCAGCCATTCTAGAAAGTCTGAAGAATTGTTTAAATGGAGAGATTGCTCATCAGCCATAGGGTTGTTTGCACTGATTATTACAGTGAAAAAACCCTAACCAGTTGTAAGTTTTGTGTTTGTACTAAATGAAATGATCTGTACAGACTTCCTACCAGGGCACCATTGCACCTCTTGGTTTTGTGAAACAAGAAGAAATGCTGAAAATAGCAGAATGGCACCTAAAGTGGATTTCGTTCGAGTTAATACTGAGAATGAAAACCATAGTTCACAGGGGCAGGAAAAGCACGTCAGCTTTGCCAGAACCGTTGGGTAACTTGAGAAGCTGTCCTGGGAACGTGATGGGTGTTTATTCGCCGTGTTTGCTGAAATTTTTTAATTCGGTTGTTGGCATTTAATGGTAGGGTCAAGGGCAGCTTTAGTGGGTTTTGTTGTGAAAGAGATGTCAATAAGCTGGATTTCTCTATAAATGTTAGAAGAGGACACGAGCTAGCAACTCTCTGACCTGGAAACAAACTTGAACTTTTGGACTCCATAATAGCCTGTGGTGCTGGTAGGTGGAACCAGGAGTGAAATTCCCCTGTGGATCAGCCACCAAAATAAAGCAGGCTCTGTAAACTTTAATGTTTAAATGGTTTGGAAGCTGTTGAAAGTTTCCAATTTTATTTGGTTAGCGTTTTCACTTACATAATAATTTAAAATGCACTCTTTGGCTTGGTTGGCTTTTTTGCAGATGTTAATGTTTGGGGTTTGTGTTTTTTCTTCTGGTTCTCTGAATTTCACACGTCACTCAATATATTGGTCTGTGGATTCCAGGCTGTTTCTCACTAACTTACAGTTGTTATCTTATGTACATATTAAAAAAAAAAAAGTTAAGCTATAGTCTAAAGCTCATTAGAAGCTTGCCCATTAAATTCTATTTGTATCCATTCCAGCTGTCTGCTTGGTTTGCACTTCTTTTGCCATGTAGAGCCACAATTATAGAGCAGTATTATTTTGCACAGAGGATCAAGTTGAAAACCCTTTGAAGAAAATATCTCTTCAAAATTGAACTCTACTCTTTAATGGCTCCTAGTTCTGATGTTGAAGTACTCGGACCCTCTTTAGTTAACATTTGCATGCATTAATCTAGATGAATGATTATTGATCAGAAAAGGTGTTTCTCCTCAGAGTAAAGCTTATTTCTTTCATTACTATTGGGATTTGATTTTTACCAATATAGAAAACCCCCCCCCCCTAAGTAGATTGTTTCTAGTGTGTATGAATCCCCGTTCATCTATTCACATCATCTTTATGATTGTTCTAATTTGCATAGTACTGGAATAGGATTTAAAAATTTGTATGTAAGAGGAACTGTAAAGAAAAAGGCAGTAACTGAATGGTTTTCAGATTCACTTGGGGCTGTGTGATTAAGCAATTGAGTAGCACTGCGGTCAGGTAAAACTCTGGTTCCCTGTGTCACTGTTTGAAATATGTGGAAGTATTGCAAATCCTGCACAGAATTTTGTAGATTCCTTATGTTCTGCTGATACTTTATTATTCCTGACTTGCTTCGTTATATAAATTATCCAGAGAATTTTTTTCTCACATATATGTAACTTAAAAAGTTGTAAAATGCATTAGTGCATTTACTTTGAAGGCTGTTTTTTTTTCTTTAGCTATAATTAATTTTCCTTCTACCCCTCCCATCCCCAGGGTCAATTAAGTGAGAGCATGGACCATGGAGGAGTTGGCCAATATGACCTGTAAGTTGCTGCTAGAAAATATTCTATATCATTCATGCCAACTACATAAAGCTTCTACTTTTGTTACATTGTTAAGCTAAATAGAAGATGTTGTCGTTCTTGTTCAATTTTGAGTCCTTTCTAGTCGTTTCACCATTCCTTCACATTAAAATCTATGAATTGTACCTCGAAATAAAACAATAATAATAAAAAAAAATTCTGGCAAAACTTGCTGTTTGTCTTTTAGTCCTTGTTTCTCCCAACGTACCTCTGGTGCTTGAGTAGTATTTGCAGTACGACTGTAATGCGCTGCCTGCAGAACGTTGTGTGTTCTGTTCAGCTGATCAAGGCTCTGGGTGCAGATTTGTTGCAGTCTGAAGCAGATGAGAATGCAGAAGCTCTGATCTGACGTTCAGGAGACAGCTACCTTTTAGTGTTACTTCATTTATAGATTGCCAGATTGTTTCAGCACGCTTGTTGTGAGAAGAAAACGGCGATAGCTAAATCAGTTACATTGACTTGAGCAGGATCAATCTGTTAGTCTTTTGCAGAACTGTAGCATCATGTAGAAGCATCATTAAATTATGGATCAATCTTTTGTGGTATGTTCAGAGCTGTGAGATTTTACTTTTTTATCTATCTTTTTCTGCAAGGTGATTTGTGGTGTTGAAGTCTTACTGTGACCGTTGGGGCTGCTGAATGCGATCTCAAACACACCTTAGAGCTTTGCCTTTACTTGAGGCCTTGTAGGAATATCTGAGTCAGTCTGAGGCTTTGGGCTTTCAGACTTTATTCTGGTGTAACGCAGAGAGTTATTATGCAATAAAATGAAGGAGATTGAAGGAAATCTTGATACTAGAAATCCCCCAAATTTGTAGGTAGCATTTTCTGTGCAAGTTGCAACTTCCAGCTTTGCACACACCTAAATTTTATTTCCAACGCTGAGAATTCTCCAGATCTCCAAAGCAGTCGTTCAGTTGTGTCAGAGAGACTGGGTGCTTTTCATAGAGTCATTTGCTTGCTTACTTTCATTAAATTGTTTTTCAGTATCAGGTAGTCTTATATTCTCGTTTCGGTTTTATCCAGTGGCATGGAACATTGTGAAAAATTTGAGATTTCAGAGACTAGTGTAAACAGAGGTCCAGAAAAGATCCGACCAGAGTGCTTTGAGTTGCTGCGCGTCCTTGGCAAAGGTGGCTATGGAAAGGTAAGGAACCTTTTCTACAGAAGTAAATCCATTACACCGGAGGCGGTTGAAGTGCTCGCTTGTTGCCTTTGGCAAGGTCTGAGCTTCCCATGCTGCTCTAAAACGTTCATCCCACCAGAAGGTAACTCAGGGCTGCCAGGGCTGGTGTGTGGGACCCAGGTCACTGGCAGAGCCTCACCAGCTGGTGGCAGTAGAAAATGTCCCAGACTGGTTCTGGTTCAAATCGCTAGCGTAGAGACCTCATCTCTCTTTCCCAGAACTGTTTTTTAACGAACGATGGCTAACGTGGTTGTCATATGTGGCTGCTTTTGTGTTGGTGTTGTGTAGGTATTCCAAGTGAGGAAAGTAACTGGAGCAAACACCGGGAAAATATTTGCCATGAAAGTTCTTAAGAAGGTAACCTGAATGTTCATGTTTCACTACTGTCTGAATCTAAAAAATCAATTCACCTACCCCTCCATTTAGCTTTTACAATTATCTAACTATTGGACTAAAATAAACTTTTATCATACATACATATATATCCAGGTACTGTCAGAATTAGGAGTAAACTAATTTGTTCTGTGTACTTCTCAGCAGCTAGTTTAAATAGCTCAGGGAGGTCCCTTCCAAACCAAATTATTGTAGAATTCTATGAAATAAATAAAGACTTAAACTTCTGCAAGAAGCCTTTCACGCTATATATGTATTGTGGTGAAATTTTCTTTATTATGTTCCTCAGTCCTACGTAGTGTTGCGATTTAGTAAGATCAGAACTGAACTAAATGTAAAAAAGTCTGCCTTGTTCATCACGTTCTTCTGCTCACGTGTCCCTGCCTTTTGCAGGCAATGATTGTAAGGAATGCAAAGGATACAGCTCATACAAAAGCAGAGCGGAATATACTGGAGGAAGTGAAACATCCCTTCATCGTAGACTTAATTTATGCCTTTCAGACTGGTGGAAAACTCTACCTCATCCTTGAGTATCTCAGTGGTCAGTATTTGAAATTCTGTTACCTGCTTCTTGGTATCTTATTAATTGAGAATTGGGATTTCTTACTCTCCTGATAAAAGGCCAGATAACTATTGGCATGGTGCCTTGAAAATATAAACTAGGGTAGTAGTAAAAATACACAGAATAACAGAAATAAGCCTTCTAATTCAATACAATGAAGAGGAATGAAGGATAAAGTAGTTATTTTTCTTGACCGTACAGGAGAGGAGGAGGGGTTCTAATGCCTTCTCTTCCATCAGGCTTGTAGTTCCTGCCTGTTACACTTAGATCCTGTGTAGTCAGACAGCATACAGGAGGTTTTAGTCCTTGCAGGTTCTTTGTGAAACAAGAAAGTGTTATTTTTTATTTCATGGACAGGGAAACAGACACAGATTAGAAGCAATTGCTCAAGCTATAGCGAGAGAATAAAACAGGATAGAAATGCTGGGATTTTTTCAGCATGCTCTTTTGATTTCTCTTGGCTTTTCTTTAGGTTGCTAGAATTCTGAGAATAACAGAATAGTTAAGTTCTCAGTCGTTTTTTGGTTTTTTTTTGTGAAACAGCTTTTGTAGAGCAGGACAGTTACCTGTTGCTTATAGTTCTTCTAGAAAATAGATTTCTGACTGACTAAAAATGATACTTTAATAGAGTATAATCTCATGACAGGAGGAGAACTATTTATGCAGTTAGAGAGAGAAGGGATATTTATGGAAGACACAGCTTGGTAAGTGAAACTATTTTGGTAAATTAATAGTTTGGGATTTATTTTTTTTTTTTTTTTTTTTCCCTTCCAAGTGCTTAAACTGTATACTCTGACTCGAAAAGCTATATATAACTACTCATTAATTGCATAGTCCAGTGAAAAGAGCAGTTAACTGGGGTTTGGGAAGACGTATGTTTTCTGTACTTACCGGTTTGTGCCAGTCTTCCCACCACAGCAGAAGGTGCATTGCTGGTTGCAGAGTGAGGCCATATTCCACAGGATTGTGGTAAAGGAGGCGTTTTGGGCATTGGGGAAAAGACTGTGAAAGAATTCCTGTAAATGCATTTTGTTGTTCTTGATCCACACACAATTCTAGCAGCCAGTTAGAGAATTCCCCTGGAATGGCTCTATTCTAGCCATCAGATGTGTGAAGTGATAAAGGTAATTATTGTAATGAAGGAGAGAAAGCCTTTTGAGTAGTGATATTTATATACAGACACGTTGCAATTATTCCTTATCGATTAGGGTTCACACCACTGACTGTGGCTGTAGCTTCCCACAGTGCATGCTGACAAAAAGCCTGGCTGGACCTCTGGGGCTGTCGCGCTGTTCCACAGATAGCGCTCCGGGTGCTGCCAGTTACCTCCTTGCCACCTTTTTTTTTTGTGTGTACCTTCAACTTTGCCATCTAGATATGGTAATACAGATTGAAGGATATTCTATCCATTAACTGGTAAATTCAAATTCCTCCAAATATATTCATTATAAGATACCTACTGAACAGGTAAACCTGCTGCTAACGGTGTCATTTTGTCGTTCATCTTGGAGTCAGTATGCTGTTTGGCAAACCCGCCTCGAGGGCATCGTTGTTTCTCTCATTTATTCTCTTACACACTTCTAATGATACCTTCAAGGAGCTGTTGCTATGTACGTAATAGTCTTAGTGCTTAAGGTGCTTTGCATGATTGAATATGTCTAATTTTGTGGCGTACGTTTCCTTTCAGCTTTTACTTGGCAGAAATCTCAATGGCACTGGGGCACTTGCATCAAAAAGGAATCATCTACCGTGATCTGAAGCCAGAAAACATCATGCTTAATCATCAAGGTAGAAATATAGTTAACAGCTACTTTGCCAGTTATTTGAAAACAATTCTTCAAAGGTCACAACACTCTTACGTGAATTTCCTTAGAACAATGGCATGTTTGTTATCACTCTTGATGTAACTCGAGAATTGCCAACGCTAATTGCTTGCCCTTAAGCACAGCTGCTTCAGCTTCAACAGGCCACAGCAAGTTCCACGTGTACACACACAGGCACTCTTTGAATGGTTGACTTTGCAGCTCTGGAATTTTTCTTCTGCTGGCTCATTATAGAGAACATAAAGATCTGTGTCTTCAGCGTAGCATCAGTGACATTTTAGTAATGGGGATGACATTAGGAAAGGCAATTTAGGTAGGATGCCAACTCGGCTGTAGCTGAAGTGATTTTACCTAGCTGTTGACACTTCACCTGACAGCAGTAGCGATTGCTGAATGCACTGTGACATTGACTGTATGACACCAAGTCCAGCAATCTGTCCCATCCTGTATTTTCATCATAGCTTAAACTATTTACTTACTCTTTGTCTTTGTACTGAATTATTCAATTCATTGGAGGTTGTTCTCTGAAGCAAGCAGTAAAATTCAGTAGCCTACTCGCTAATCTGAATGATGCTCTACAATCTTTAAATGCCTTTGTCTATATGTGACTAAGTTTTGGTAGCTTGTCTTGTCACTCTTCAAGTGGCAGCACTTTCTTATGCAGGTGTAAGGCAGAGGTTTTAGCTGTAAATGTGATCACCTCATTCTGGTTTATTGCTGTATTGCTTTGTCAAGCCATTGCAGTAGTTCGGAGTGATTGCATATCTATGCTGAAAAGTATTGTATTGTATTTTATTTTATTTTATGTACACAAATGTCAGAATTCTGGCAAGTCTTAAATTTTATGTTTTATTTCAGGTCATGTAAAATTGACTGACTTTGGATTGTGTAAAGAATCTATTCATGATGGAACTGTCACACACACATTCTGTGGAACAATTGAATACATGTGAGCTGCATGATGAAATAGAAAAGTATTACTCTGGTCTGGGGGTAATGGCTAAATTTTGCCTTTTTATTTGTTTTTTAACTGGTGGTTCCCTGTGTTCAGTCACCTAGGAAAAATTTACTTAATAAATGTCGTTTTGTTTGAAAACTAATGGTCAGAATTAGTACTAAGCTTGTTAAAATATGTTCATATTTTTAATTTCTCTGATTATAGGGCCCCTGAAATCTTGATGAGGAGTGGGCATAATCGTGCTGTGGACTGGTGGAGTTTGGGGGCATTAATGTATGACATGCTGACTGGAGCAGTAGGTGCACAGTTATGATTGCATGTATTTCTCTTTGTAGCTTTTGTAGTTACCTGTGTTCTAACTGGGGTGCATGTATAAATACCTCTGTGTTTGTATACACACAACCTGCAAGAAAGAAATGTAACTAAAATACAGCTACGCTTAATGTTGACTACAGTCGTGAGCTGCTCTCATCCAGTTATTTGCAAGTCCAATTTGCATTAATTTCATCTGCTTTATAAGTTACTGAACTGAGTTCCACGTACACAAATAAGAGACCTGAACAAGTCCTCTTTTTCTTCCCATTACCATGGTGCTTTCTAGCCTCCTTTCACTGGGGAGAACAGAAAGAAAACAATTGACAAGATTCTCAAGTGTAAACTCAACTTGCCTCCCTACCTCACACAAGAAGCCAGAGATCTGCTTAAAAAGGTAGAATTTTACTGACTGTCAGTACTCCATGTGTATGTAGAAAATAGAAATAGAACATTGTGACTGTGGCTGTTCGGTCCGTACTTGTTCTACTACTTCTGAGCGGGTATTGGTTTTGCGTGGTGCAGAAAGTGACTTGCCTTGAAAATAGGATTCTTTTCTAACGACCGCAGACTTTCTGATTGTTGGATGTCGTTCTGCATGGTATCCATTCAAAATATGATTCATGTCAGAACTAGTCTAGTCATAACAGCGTAGCTAATTTGTATTTTTTTATTTTTTATGTTATTTTTCCTTAAGCTGCTAAAAAGAAATGCTGCCTCACGTCTAGGAGCTGGTCCTGGAGATGCTGGAGAAGTTCAGGTAATTTTTTTCCTTAAGAATTCTTAAATTACCTCCCTGAAAATAAAACAGCTTTGAGGAAAGGGGGTTATGTCTGTTTTGGATTGTAACGAGCAAAAAAAGCAGCCACACCTGACAGCTGATCAAAATGTGAATGCTTTGAAGCTTAACAAATGCAGCTGTCTACCTCTTTGAGATTTGGAAAATAACTATTGCTTTAAAGCTCTGTCTTCCAGTACATCTTTTCTACTAGTTGCATAATGCTAATTGTACAGTCAGACATGCAAGACTGGTGATACTTGTAACAGTCTGACAAAAAACCTGCCAGCCCTCTCATTTAATGCAGCTCTTTCAAGGGAAAAGTGGTTTTAGTTTGCATTTAGTGTTGCATACTTAAAAGTTAAGGCAGAGACCTAGTTCTGTTCCTTCCAGCTTGACTTTTTTTTTTCTTTTGTGGGATTAAGAATGTGCTGGAGAGTCCTCCTTATTTCCCAGTTCTGGTAACTTGTCATTAATACAGTGCTTTGTCATTATTTTTAGATATCTAATTTTTAAAGTTGAAAAGTGTAGAGGCATTTTGCATGTCAGCTGGCTTTTTCTAGTACTTTGAGGGAAAGCATGATAGGGACATACATTGTCTGACTTGGAGGTATGGTATCAATTTTCAGCTCTTCCAGCTACTCTGATGTAGTGCTGCAGAATACATTACCCCAGACCCACAGGTGATTTTGGAAGGAAAGATACCACTGAGAGGGTCTAAAAGAACACGTTTAATTCTTAAATGCCTGTGATTTATACCCAGAAGGTGGGTTATGACTCTGTGCTCTTGCTAATTCTTGTAGGCTCACCCGTTCTTCAGACACATTAACTGGGATGAGCTGTTGGCACGAAAGGTGGAACCTCCTTTTAAACCCTTATTGGTACGTACTCCGAATGCTGTGACATACTCCTCGTATGCCTTTAGGAAAGGTCTTGCAAAGTCTGGAATCAAAAACTTAGAAAGGTCCACTCTTGAAATCTGGAGTGCCACTGATTTCTGGCATTTTAAATAGCTAAATGCATCAACTGCAGTTACTGGTTCTCAGAGTCACTCCTCTCAAATCAAAGATCTACTGCCTGATCTGTCGGCTCATTAACGCTGAGCATACTACAGCACGGTAGCTCAGACCATTTTCCCCCTCACTGTTGTGAATGAAATTCAGAATGACACAGGACTGGTATTTCCAGATTAATTATCTGAACATAGTTTGGGGTTTTTTTCTGTTATTTAGCAAAATTTATAAAAGTTACTTGCTCAAACCAGGTGGATTTTGAAAATGTGCTTCCGTGGCTGCACCAGGGCCTGCGCAAATGAATGCATACTGCTTTTTTCAGTTCACTTAGGAAGGAGAGAAAGGATCTTGGAATGACGCCTGTTGTCCTTTGAATTAAACAGTACTCTTTATAGTCGCTTACTTCAGAGCTGTCACCTACCCCTGGCAGTATAAACACTTCTCTATCTGCAAAAATGGGATGAAATTATCTGGAGAGGCTTCCGAAAACTAACAGTTGCAGCTGTTCTGTACTGGTTGTGACGAGGGCTAAACTTGCAAGAAACTGGCATTGTATTTCTGAAAGTTTTTGTTTGTAATTTGAGGATTTTTTAATTTTATTTTTTTAAAGGCATCTTTTTAATTCATGTTCCTTTTTGATCCATAATGTTTGCCCCTCCCCCTTGCCTTTATTTCTCAGTGTCAGTGCCCATAGTGACCTCCCACTGGCAGCGACAGGATTCCGACACCACTCCAGGGTTTTACTCCAGCAGAGCTCTGCCAAAAACCTATGGAATGAACTCCATCCAGAGGCTGCACTGATCACCGCTAAAGCCATTTGGTTGATATCTGTAATATAAACCCTTAATCATTTTGTTTTTGCAAAGCAATCTGAAGAGGATGTGAGCCAGTTTGATTCAAAGTTTACACGTCAGACACCTGTTGATAGCCCAGATGACTCTACTCTCAGTGAAAGTGCCAACCAGGTCTTTCTGGTAAGTGAGCCGGGGAGGAGCGTGCCGTGGCTATGGAGAGGTATGTGGTGTTACTGGGAACACTGGGGCATTGCAGGGAATTTGCATCTTGCAGGAAAATTGCATCTTGCCTCCTCGTGCTTGAAGCAGAGTAACGTAATTTTAACTACACGTTCTGCAGCGGCTTTGAAATGTTTAAAGGGCTTTGAAAATCCTTAGTGTGATTATTGCTGACGTTTTCTTTATATAAATAAAGCAGCCAACAAACGTTGCTTGCTTCCTGAAATGTCAGCATTCTGATTCATTGTTGCATTATGAACCCTGGACATGCAATTGCTTTCATAGCCATCCAGAGGGAACAATGTCCGTTCTATAGATTAGAAGTAATTAAACTGAGCATGCCTGGGGGAGTCTGATTCCAATAGAAATATCTGGGGTGTGCAGGCACCTGGGTGAGGAACTCCCTAAAGTCCTGGTGTTTGCTTCGGGAAGTGAAGTTCCTATGTCTGCGTATGTTCAGATGTCTACATTTACTCTCCTCTTACTGTAATAAGTTCATTTACTGTTTCATGCCTACTGTAGCTGCACAAGTGACTGTAAGTGTAAATTTGGCCAGTAGGTTACAGTGTGTTCATTCCTGTTTTGCAGGGTTTCACCTACGTGGCTCCATCTGTACTTGAAAGTGTAAAAGAGAAATTTTCCTTTGAACCAAAAATTCGATCACCTCGCAGATTCATAGGTAGCCCTAGGACACCAGTCAGGTATCTTTCTTGGTTTTTTTCCTCTTTCTTTTGTTTTTTTGTAATATGCTTTTTGGCAAGGAGTTCAAATAGATCTGCACTAGAAATAAAACCCATGGCCTTTCTTCTCAGTGAGTCCATCACTTCTAGTAGAAGTGCAGCATCGATCCTGCTTTATAAAGGACATTATTAGAGACAAATCTATGGTGTTTGGCAGGACAAGAAGTACTAATCCGCTTGCGCTTCAGCGCTGATATTCAGCAGCCTCACAGTCTGTAGACCCTAGAACTGTTTCAGAACATCCTAAGTACTTACGTGCCGCTAAAGAATCACGTTAGGACAGAAAGTTCCTTCTGCAGTCATCTAGAAATATGTTCTCAGTGTTCAGCTCAGACAGTTTTACTTCACAAGAGACTGGTAAAAGCTAGACATGGAAACTTCCTTATGCTTCTGGAAGTGGAAGGGAGAACTAGAAATGATGCTTCTCAATAGGTATTTGAGCTCAGCTTCCTGCAGAGTAAAGGACGTACCTTGGTGCTGTGTGTATCTTCATCTCTGATTTTTGTATTTCTTGTTTTAAAGCCCTGTAAAGTTTTCCCCTGGGGAATTCTGGGGAAGAGGTGCTTCTGCCAGCGCATCAAATACTCAGACGCCTGTGGAATATCCAATGGAGACAAGTGGAATAGAACAAATGGATGTGACGGTCTGTGGAGAGGCCTCAGCACCGCTTCCAATCCGGCAACCAAACTCTGGGCCATATAAAAAACAAGCTTTTCCCATGATCTCCAAACGACCAGAGCACTTGCGCATGAATCTATGACAACACAATTTTTTTAAGCCTTCGAAGGTGGAAAACAAAGAACGGACCGAAGCCCCCTTGAAGTTGAAATTTGAGGGCTTGTATGGTTTACTTTTAAAAAGTGACAGTATCAAAGAGTCAGTCATTGCACAGAGCGACTTGGAAAGCAAAGAAAAATGGATTTTTTTTCTGTCAATCAATGGTGCATAAAAAACTTTAGCAAATGGTATTGCAGAACTCTAGGCACATCATCTTAACTGATTCGCAGTGACATCTTCTCACCTTATCAAGGATTTTTCAGCTTGATAGCTTGAAACTGACAGTATTAAGGGGCAGGATGTTGCTTCAGAATCACTGGTCTAGTCGTGAATGTGTCAAGGAGGGTTAGCCCTTTCACTAGGCAGAGTACGAAATGCCTACATGCTTGTGTCTGAGGAATAATTAGCATGCAAGCTTGGTTAAGCTGTTTCCTACAATGGGGTGGAATCAAAGATGAAAGATAAAATGAATGATAAGATTGATAGTGCTTGGACCTGTGTTCAGCCATTCC
>JANHFX010013732.1:0-14469 GCA_027560015.1 Chloroceryle amazona | reverse complement strand
AAAACATAATGAGTTTTTTATATATATAAAAATATATATTTTTCAAATAGATTTTTTGATTCAGCTCATTATGGAAAGCATCCCAAAATTCAAAACATAAAATAATTGGTCGCTGTGAAGAAAAGTAAAGGCTCTAGTTCTGATTCTTCTCCTCGTGAAACAACAAATCAATAAGCGAATCGCTCAATTACCAGCTTGGCAATGTGGGGTGGGAGAGAACTGTTTCTTAACCCAGCTGAAATACCTGTTCCTGCAAAGACAAACGGATCTAATCAGATGGCAATGCTGCTACGTTCTAGGCTTAACTGGAAGCCATGGGCTCACGTACACGTCCTGCTTATTTCACCCTTGTCCTCAGCAGACATTTCACCGGGAACCATCACTTTCCTATACTCTAGTCCTTAGGTGGAGACAGCTGAATGCCTTCAGATTCTTACCCACAGAAAAGAGCAGGAAAAAGTGCATTGGAATCCAGGTCAGTAGGAATAGAAATGAAGTACCACATAAATTCTACACATATAAAGAAATAAACCTTTTTTGTAACCGGTGGGTAAGAATTTGAGGGTTTGGTTGTTTTGTTTTGTTTTGTTTTTTCTTTTTAATAAAATTTTGCTTATGGGAGTTCCCTGCTATCACACATTTCTAAATTTATCAACATTTTTTTCTATGCTGGGGCAATAAATTTACTGATTGTACGAGAAAAGTGTTAAACAGCCTTTCAGTGAATGTCTTCCACAGTGGGTCAGAACTTTAGCAACTTAATTTAGGAAACATGTTCGAAGGACACTATTTATGCTTTGAAATTGTCACAATCTGTACAAATGACTTACAGGTACAAAGAATAAAATAAAGGTAACTTTACCTTACTTAAATACTTCCTGCCTTAAAGAAAGCATTTCCATGAACATAGCTGGTGAAAGGGTTAATATCTGCAGAGCTTTACACTAGTTAGAGTGTGTATGGTGTGTGCGTGTGTGTGTGTATATGATCATGCCACTGCATACAAGTCCTGTCACTTTTTGCCTGCCACACGTTGCATTATCTTTAGTCAAACTGTGCAAAGTCTACTTCTGGTGTTTCACAACAGTAGGGATTTTTTTATAGATTCTGCTTACTCTGTGTATAACTGAATCTTTTTGAGCCATAGGATCCAAGCCATAAAACTCCTCTACGCATGTTGAATCCAATCAGAGTGCTGTTCTTTCCAATTTGCAGGATTCGGTGGTATCTTGTTGACAGTAACAAAGAACCAACAAAAAAGATGGTTAAGATTGAGCAAAACTTAGTTGCTTTTTTCCTTTTCTTCCTGATAAGCCTTTTTTAATTTTTTTTAATTTAAGTTTCTTAATGAAAATCAATTTACCTTACAGTGACATCAGTTGTGCTGGAAGATAAGTTCCATTTTTGATTGGGTAATATGGCCACTGGTGACATGTTGTGAAACTGAAATCAAAGCGCTCATGGGTGTTTGCATTATGCATATTTGCAAATAACACTTCAAGCGGTGCCTCTGTGCCGCTTGCTAACATCGGTTTCCTAACGTGTTTACCAAGGACAAAGGAACTTAGTTTAAAAAAAAATAATATTATTCTTTTTGAGGCAGATCTCTCTTGGTCCCAGTTACAACTAACGGTTGCTGTTTTGGTTGGCTGGATAGAATTGTCCAGTAGAATTGGTTTAATATGGCTGGCAAGAATGGCAAGAGTTGTTTGTCTGAGTTCGCCGATTAATTACAGATCCAATTCATCGGGTTTAAAAAGTAAATTCCTGTACTGTCGATGTTTCATCCCATAGATTATAAGTTTAATTCCCTACCGTAACTGTGAAACTTTGGGAGTGTGACTCGGACAGCAAGCACACACTATGCAATATGGTTTATCCTGTATTTATTTGTAAAAATATCAGACATAGATCCTCTATATATATATAATAGTGTCAGAATTAACTAGTTGTGAACTAAGGGGAGTGGAGTTCTAGCTCCTGTCTGGCTATTTCAGATAAGTGCAGAATGCATTGAATATTGGAGAGCTTAACAAGTGCTTTCTTTTGTTCATTTAAAAATGTCTTAAATTTTTCATTAGAGTATAGAATCTTATTTTTTTTATTTTGTACAAGCTGCGCTTTTTTAATTATAATCACTGAAAAATTCACTATAATTTGATTTTATAGGATTTTTGTAGCATTACAAAAAAAAAATATAGTAAAACTGAGGTTAATACCTGTTGTGGCTAACCATATAAAAGTATTAAATCTTAAACTTGAACAAAAGTCATATTTTTTTTTACCAGATGTTAAATAGGGAAATATTTTGTTCTGCAGGTCATTATCACAAAAGGTTTATAGGTCAGCTGTGTTACCAGCAGTTTTTCTTTTCCCATTTGACGCAGAAACTATTCTGGTATAAGATATTCAGAACTTCATCCTTTTTCTCTGTGGGAGTGATGCATACACTTGATGCCATTCGTGTACTAAATTGTAATTTTGGGAATGCTGGAATAATTCCTACCAAGACTGTCTTAATTGTGCCATCTGACATTTGAATGTCATCCTGGTATTAGCTCATAATAAAAGATAAAAATAAATGAGTCAATTGTTCTTTGAATATCCCTTATTTATTTATTTATTCTCTTGCTATCTAAAAGGTGAACTGCTGGAGAGTATTTAATATTTGAGTCCACTCTGACTATACAGGGGATGTCTACTTTGGGTCTGTTCTCTTTTTAACTCCCCGCCTGCTCACACTGTTAATCAAAAAGCTCATCGGAGGGAGATTCTGGTTGTTCTTAGGACAGATGCTTGGGTTTGGGCTGGCTTGTTTAAAATTCTGTTTCTACAGCAGGATAGTTGTTGTTTCATCTTCCCAGTTTAAAGCAAAACCCTTCACCTTAAGGGGAGAAGGAGGAGGAGGATTTATTAAGAACAAGGCAAATTACTTCAGTATTGTTCCTGCAGGTCCTTGAGGATATGTTGTGTACAGTTCCTATCTATGAACTTCTACAGATTGTTCTCTTCTAGATTAACCTGGCTTTGTAGCTGTCTTCAAGAAACAAACTTGAGCTGCCTTAGTAGAAATAAAGGTAATCCCTGTTCTGTTTTTCATCTTTCACAGTTTACTGGAACTAAATATACTCAACTGCTGAATAAGATGGATGTGAATAGCAATTAAATGCAAATTTAAGCATATGCTAATCCAACTGACCTATTTTTTTCCTCTTTTTAGGAAGTAGGTAGGCCCCAAGTATAACTGTGCATCTAAATCATTGTCTTTCCTGACAGCTTTGAAGGGAAAGGAGGGAGGAGCAGTTCAGCTTAGAACTTAAAGGACCTGACAGATGCTTGTTCTAATCTGTCCTTTTTACCAAGGCCTGACACCTTCACCTAGGTTCTCGGGCTCTTAAAAAGTGGCTATCAATTACCATTTGTCAATCCTCTTTGTTCTGTCTCCTGCAGAGTCAGACATGTGCTGGGTGTCTGTGTGGCTGTGTGTGTGGAAAGCAGGGCAGCTACCCTGGCCTGAGTGGGCTTGGTAAGGAAGAGTTGTGTCTTCACAGCATGGCGCTGGCAAGCGGATCAGAGAGGATGTCATTCGTGGATGTAAGTCACTCACTTTTTTTCCTCTCTGTAACTAAGATGAGAATGACTCGTTTCATTTATGAAGTGTAAAACTCAACTGGTTGATCAAAATCTCTTTTCAGTTCTTTGGTTTTTAATAAAATGTGTTTTGTTAATATTACTGGGTTTGAATAAATTTCACATAAAAGTTATAAATAGAGAGAGAGAGAATAAACCACAGATTGTTCCCTGGTCCTATCTCTGACCAACATCCACCTTTATTCCAGCACGGTGGTGTTAGCAGGTGGTGGACAGGCACCAACCGAGGGCTGACTGAAGGCACTGACACTGCAGGGGTTTTGTGCTCCACAAACCAGTCTGCGTGATCTTTACTGGCCAGATGACACTGTCAAGTTCTTGTATTCTAGTTTCCTGTTTTTCAGTACTCATGCTGGCCTGGCATACAGTCCTTGGTGCCTTAATTCCTCAATGGTCTGTATCTTGTCTCAGATACTGAATCACCTGTTGTGGTTATATAGTAGTAGTAGTATATAAATATTTTTGTTCTAAAGCAAAAAAATATTTAGATCAGGTTAATTTCTTTCAAGTTTCCCTGCATACTTTGAATGTGTATGTGTAAAGCAGCATGCTTCTTGATCTCTGCTCTCAGGACAACTCTGTTTAGAGCAGCTTTTTTTTTTTTTCCAAGGTGCTATTTATTGACTAAATTAAATATAGCACTCAAATTGTTTACACCGTAGTTGTGCAATAACTGTACGAAGCAAAAAAACCTTAAGACACTCTTTAGCTAAACCGAATGTTCATGGTTACGTTTGGGAAAGTCTAAATATGACTGTGTAACCAAGTGAGCTGCCAAAGTCTCTGTGGGCCTGTCAATTCAGAATCCAACCTGAAGTTCCTCCTACTCTTTTCTGTTCCTAGACCGATTCAGTTCTTGTTCTTCTCTCAAGGGAAGCTCTGCCACAGCAGCAGGCTGAATATAAGCACTGATGAAATTTAAATAACAAACAGTTCTAATCTCGTATGAACTTCAAGTTCGAGCTAAGGCACGGTTAGATCTCTCCGAGGAGACAAAGAGCAGTTTGTTCTGACAACACTGGAGGAACAGCCCCAAGCCCATCACGGCACAGCTCTGGCTGTGGCCAAGCTGCAGTTCTTCCCTGCCACCCTCAGGACTGCTGTAACTCTGTTCAGTTGCACGATCTCCAAACTAAGCACCTCACCTGCTGGGAGGGGCCTCCATGAGAACCAGTCCCTTCTACTCCAATAAGTTTCCAACTGCAGACTTAAAAAGCTTTTGCCTGTTTTCTTTAAGGGGGAGTCTCTTCCCCCAGTCACTCAGATACGCTGGTGGAACAATCACAAGGCACATTCACTCTGAACTGCAGTAAACTTCACACAAAAGAAAATTACCAAACACACCGCAGGCTACAGCAGCAGCCAGGTTGGACAGAAAATGATCCCTCTTAGCTTGAATCTTCTACCTCGTTAGATTTTTATTCAGGGTGCTAAATTGTTCTACTATTACACTTTCAGCTGTACCTTTAAGAGCATCTCCCATCGTGCTCTGCCAGCCCTATAAATCTGGCTGTGTCAGCTGCAACTTCATAGTACTTGGGCACTCTGCCTGGCCATTTGAGTTGCTACATCACTCATCAAGTAAGTGTTTAACTTTTTCATTCTGTTTTTCCCTAATTTAGACATTTCCTAAAGGTATTCAGTTAAGCTCAAGTTAGTGGCAACTCAATTTTGCCATAACAGAATAATTTGAGTGGTTGGGTTTTTTTTTGGTCTTACTGAATAGCAAGGTGAAAAAAAAGACAAGCAGGAAAAAAAGTGAGATTGTATGTCAGTTATCTCTGCAATTAGCATAGACTAGTCAGGATTTGGGGGTTTCAGAGACATTAGGTTAATGGGAAAGGTGTACCTAGAGTGAGCTGCTGTTATGTGCTTATGTGGCAGTTGGTACTGAAACAGTAACAAATCTCATTTCTTTATTCAACATGCACCAAACAGATAAGATTTAAATGCATTTATTCTCTCTGATTTTTATGCATACTACAAATTGCAAATATAGTATAAAATAGATTCTCCCCTGTAAGAAAATCTAGTTCGTGTTATGACAAAAATATAGTATTAAAGATTTGTTTTAAAAATACCAACTTTATAAAATGCTAAGTAAAAATCCTAACATTGGTGGTTGGTGTATGTATTAAGCCAAAGATCCATTGGAAGCCTACAAGAACCTAAAGGGGAAATGTCTTGTTCTTGTGGCTTGTCTCCAGGTACAGTGAGAAATAGCTGCTGTTACAGATGCATGAATAAGAAACTCATTGCTCTCATCTGTTGGGCATAAAGGATCTTTAATGCCAAGCGTGACAAGCACCTCTAATTCTCACTGTAGTCCAGAGTAAAAAATTTTGCTCAGAATCTTAACAAGACGGGCAGGTTACGTTCTGGGTTGAGTCGTGTTAGAAGGACAAATACAATTTAGTACAGTCTGGAACTCTACTTAAACATTTAAATAAAATGTTGAATTAAGAACCTGCTGCAAGAAGTAAGGCAGCGTTTTTCAAGGGCCTGACAAGGGAAGCAACGCTGGCTTTTCTGCAGGCATTCTGAGAACTTACTTTTTCTGTACTTAAGAAGGTCAAGTTAACATTTTCTGCACTGCTTTAAATACTGGAACATTTCATAGAAGAATAGTGTCTAGAATTTGGAAACTCATTCCTTGTGCCACCTACAACTTAATCTGCAGTAAAATGGAAAACCTTAGCTTGAACAAACTATAAACCAACTTGTTTGACATGCTTTAGAAAATCTGTAGATGCATTGATGTGGCTCCATCCTTCCACTTGTTAACATGGTCTGAAATAACAGTTCTGCAGAGTGGACACGTTTTTTCTCTATTAAACCATAAAGAGATGCATTCTTCACAAAATGTGTGCTGTAATGAAAAGAATGAGAACTTAGAGCTCCTAAGCTCTTCCATTTATAAGAGGGTATATTATTTGCATAGCCTGATTTCTAAAAATAATCAGAAGACACACACTCCCTAATCCAACTTTTACATTGGTTTGTTTACCAGTTGTTCAGAATATTCTTAAACTTGCAAAACAATAATCCCAATGATGTGTATTACCTGGCAGATAAGCAGAATAGGCTTCTGGAATTCAGCTTGGCAGATTGAACAAATATCATCCGATTCAGAACACTGTCTCTTGCTGGCTGTCACCCCATAGTGCTGTAAACCAAGGTATTTTAAGCAGGTATTAGTTGCTAGTGGGGGTAAAAAAAGTCAACACAGAAATATCAGGAGAGAAAGGAATTGGGAATAAGGGCTGCTATGTCAGGAAAACGATTTGATTCCCTAATCCAATGAAATGTTGCTAAGTTTTCTGGTAGTTGTCTTATGGCCTAAAGTTTATCTGCTCCTACCTACCATGCTGTTTAATCTTCCCCTGGTCACCTTTACTGGAAAATCTGTAGCAGTTTTAAGAGAGACCTCTGAGCAAAACACGGTATTAAGTTCCAGTTTGATCAAGATAGCACTTAGAAAATGAGAAGAGTTTTATTATTCCTTTAGTTCAATGACACTGTGCTCCAAAATGTTCTGTATGTTTTACTGCATGAATAGCAGGCTAAATAATAGCTCTTAGTATGAAGATTATCAAGAAACTTAAATTGAATCAGGAGTTACTTGCATGTCAGTTATTTTGGCAAGCTTCCATTCTCTGTATTTCAGCATAAAGCTCTGTCTGCATTCAACCAGTATTTGTTTGAGTTAAAGGAGTAGGAAGCAGAACAAAAAGGGTCTGTGACTTCCCATCTGCATAAACCTCATCCATTTTTGTGGGGTTGTTGTTGTTCAGGTGACAACATCATCATGTAGTTGAGGAATTCAGACTGTGAAACAGGAGTAGTAGTATACAGGGTTTACTTTAAAAACACAGCTGTGTATTGCTAGAACAATACAAAGTAATATAGGAATAAAGATTAAAAAAAAAAACCCCAACATTTTCATGTAAATTTGGTTTATTGTTTTGTCATGAGAGAATTCAGTACTCACTGGTTGTGTACAAAATATCCGCAAGACCTGCCTGAAGTTTCTCAATTGTCCATAAAAGCTCAAAAGCTGAAATGGGAAAGAAAACCTGAGTTATGCTTAGTGCTTTTATCTGTTTTATTTTAAAGCTTTTTTATCTTTTTTTTAAAGCTTTTTAACTAAAAGCGGATTCCAACACTGCAAGTCTCACTGCTAGTCTGATGTTGGCAGGAACATAAGCAAAGCTGTAGTTCAGACTGAGCCTATTTTAGTTGCTTAATATGTCACCAAATTAAGGATTTAGCCGGAAGGTTTTTTCCCAGTAGGTGTCTGTTCTTTAAAAGCAAAGTAGCGTTGAGGTTCTGAAATGAAGCACTGAAGTGCAAATGTATCAGCATTATCATCATATATGCAATAGTCTTTAGACTTGTAATTAAGGTACCATAGCATTACGAAGTGCTTTTCATGTTCAAAGCCAAATGTGTACTGCGTGGTTACGTTTGGGGCAGATTAGCTCTTTGGTATGAACATTGGTGTTCACCTTGTTGAGCATCACATGGAAGAAAATCTAGTTTCCTGGAAAATAGCCATGAATTTTACCTTTACTTTTGCCAGCTCTTTTCCCCTCTATCTGGTAACAGTCTGATTGGTGTCTGATGTGAGGGGACCTATAGTAACAGTGTCCTTTGCTATGCAGCCCAAATCCATTCCCAGAACAGGTGCAGGAAAAAGACTCAGTGTCCCGAGCCAGTTTTCCTATCAGTTTTGGAAGGCTCTATCGCTTAAACTGAAGCATCAACTTGCCAGTCAGCTGAAACACAGCAGAACTTTCAGAAATGGGTTAAATTTATGTGCCTCTAACCCTCCAGCAGTAATTACTGCAGTATAGTTTGAGAGGAATATAAAGCTTACATACTTTGAGGATGAGGTAGAGAAGGCCCAGCAATATCCCAAGGCTCCATCCCAGTACACTGTCCAGCTTCCCATAGCCAATAAGATAACGGAACCAAACTGGTATGGGGACAAACATACGGTAATACTGGCAGAGTTCTTCTAACAGCATGTACCAGTAGCCCTAAGTAAGACATGCAAAGGAATCGCTCAAGATTTAAAACACAAAGGATTTTTAAAAGTTAGAGAAAAGATGCATTGTTATTCTTTCAAGTAGCTTCCCCTCATGGCATCTTGAAACAATGAAGTACTAAGCGTGAAAAAGAATGAAGACCAGGTGATGAGTCTCACCACAACTGTACCAATAATATTAACACGATTACTGTACTGCAGAAAATCAAATCAATAGGCTAAAATAGGATGGCTTTGGCAGATGCCTATCTACTTAATGCTATCGGATTTCATTTCATAACCATATAAAAAGAAAATAAGTTACATCAAAAAGAAATGTAACACAAAGTCAGTGACATAAATCAGCTTGCCATTAGCAGTCACGTCCTGCATTCAGGATAAAAAATGAGAGTAAGGCTCATTCTTCTATTAACAAATAGCAATTACAAACTGTTTTCCTGTAAGTATTATTTCATGCCTGTGTAAGAATGCTCATCTTGTGATAATTAACTCCTCTATAGGATGGGGGGATAAGAAAATGGGGAGTGTCTTGCACAGAGCCCTCTGTACCTGTGTGTGGATGTATAATCACAGGCATTTAGCTTAGCTCTTTTTTTGTTTGTTTTTTTGCCATAAGTTTATCTTTGAAACGATTTTGAACAGGGAAGAAGTGCTATTTCTATAATGTACACTGGATAATGCCACAGTTTGCCACTATTGACCAGATTCCTCCTTTAATTTAGCTGCAGGGTAGGTCACAGGTGGTGCAGTGGTATTTTCAGTAACTGTTTTTTGGCTGTTCTGTCATTAGCTGTAGAAAAATTAGAGATCTTGATCATAAAACTGTTACTTAGAGAAATCAGTCGTACGTGAGAAAAACTTGTTCTGGTATATTTCTGGGAGAAAACCTACCAAAACATCCTGTTCAAATGCTACCACGTACAAACTGTACTTGTTAAATAATTTTGGTTGTTTGAAGCGGTACTGCTATTTGCTATTTTGACATCAAATTTAATTGGGTTTGCCTGTCTCACCTCAGGAAGCAGGTAAAAATAAATACCCTACGAACCAATGTAGGCTTCTGTGAAAATTATTAAACCTCACTGTTTTGAGGAATTAGGCTATGAATCAAATTTCTTGATCTGTTTATTAACAAAAACCAAAACCCTATCAGAATTATCTTTTGAAATGACAGAAAAAAACCCAGCTGTTTGCACATGCAGATCTAAAATCTTCCTGTGTCAGTTACTGTTGAGCACGCAGAAAATTTACTGTGCTTCAGCTGCTCTCTGTGCTAACCACCCGTATACACATTCCTACACTGCAGCAAATAAAAGGTTTCTTCATCCACCACCCCTGACTTAGAGACGGAAATAAACTCATTTATCCAATGACATAATGCAAGCAATTGTTTCAGATCAGACTGTAAACCTTCCTTAGCACCGAGCAGGGAAGAACATGAAATCCACAGGGTTTTCTTGCCCATGGTGTAGTGGTAGATTATGGATAGACCTTTAATTAAAAAGCCTTTTCTCTGGGTAGAATTTAATAATTAGCTAATCTTGCTGTAAAATGATCTTCATAAGGAAGCAAAAATATAGCTTGGTTCCTTACCTTGGATTTAAAGGACATCATAAAAGAAGGCACCAAGAGAATAAAGCACTTGAAGCCCATGAAGAGGAATTTCAGAATAAAGTCTGTGATCCCCACAGTCCAAAGTACCTCCCAGAAGTCCAAAAAATCCACCGTAGGGTTTAAGAAGATTAAGCTAAAAAAACCCCAAAAAAGTATCAGAAGTTAGTGGCACACCCTATTTAGAGGAAAGCATAACCAGAGATTATCACTGCAGGTTTAATTAGAAAAGGAAACCTCGCTTACACAGGGGAATTCTTTGCTAAGAAAATCAACTCTTTATTGTAAATTGATTGTTTATGAAATCTAACGGCCTTTCCATTTTTGCACCTTCTTTCCTGTCTCTTCATCACAAGCCCCATCCTCCAGACACAGGCTGCCTTTCATTTTAGCCACACAGCCAGGACTGTAGCTACAGCAGATTGGAGGTGTGAACTCCACCAAGCCCCAGAACGCCATATTCAGTATTCTGGAGGTAAGGTGGTGGTGGGGTCAGGGCCAGGAACCAAACCCAGGTACATGCCCCATGGTAGGGTAGTGACTGAATATGGGCTCCTATTTTCCAACATACTGGTTTTAAGGACAGCACCTGTTCAGTTTGCCAGAAGAGGAGGAATGGAGATGCAAATTAAAAAGAAACCAATGCCACAAGTGAAGAAAAACAGCTGCAGTCCAGATAAAATGTTCCTAGTTAATATTTAATTTTGAGTGAGTTATGATGTTCCTCTTACCTGTAATACAGTGACTGAGAATGAAAGGTGTAATACAAGAGCAGAGATGATCCAGTTAGGTAGAATAGCAACCAAGCACACTGCAGCTTGGAGCACCGTTCCTGTAAGATAATCATACAAACCCATTACCATCTTATCTCAGCAGCAGTGTCTTAAATACATCTCCAAAGCACCGTGTCTGCGGCACCTGAACACAGTTACTGCTACGGGATCATTTATCTGAGAGGGTTTAGGCCAAATAAAATAGGAGAACTCGGTGCAAAGGTTGAGCAGGAATTTTATGTTAATTGTAATGTTTTCAATGTTACAATTTTTATGCCTATCAAATTGGTTTGGGTTTTGTTTTTTCTAAAAATACAACTGAGAAACCCACCCCACTGAAGAAAGAACAGATTTGCCTTTGGGCGTGAACAGAGACAGCTGGAAGTTGAAACTGTCAACTGCCCTTTGATTCCACGAGTTATAGTTCTTACATAAATTCCAAAAAGCACTTGTGATTTCAGTATGAAAAATCAGGAGGGGGGAACCCTCTTTTTGAACTTTGCAAAGCTTACTTACTGAGAAGCTCTACACTGTGCAGAAGCATTAAGATTTTACTTCCATCTTGAAACCCTGAGACTGAATATTACTACGTAAATGAAACGTGTCGTCATTCATATTTCTTTCAAAAATGGACAGAGAAAGGTCTTGGTTAACCTAAAGAATTTTGTTGCATAGGGTGATACTTACTCTTAAAAAAACCTGATTTACTATGCTTTTGTTTGCATATATATAAGTTGTTAGCAGCCCAATTCCAAGAGAAATGCCTATTAGGAAGAAAGGGTCAGTTATACAGAAGAAAACAAACAAACCAAAACAAAACAAACACAAACTTACTGAACTGGGTTAAAAAATCAGCCACTTCTAATATGTCTTTGTAATTACAATTAATAGCTCAAACTATCAAGCCAGAATAATTAAGCACATGGTACATATGCCAGCAAAGGAAACGGAATGTAGTTTAGTAAATCTCTCTTTCTGATGGGTAAGGCAAATAAAAAGAAAGCTAAAAATAAATTGAATTCCATTTTCAGGCATGGTTGTTACGTGTATTTGGGAGGGGAGGATCTGTTGCCCAGAGAGGTGGTGGAATCCCCATCCTTGGAGGTTTTTAAGCCCAGGCTGGATGGGGCTCTGAGCAACCTCCTCTAGTGGGAGGTGTCCCTGCCATTGGCAGGGGGTTGGCACTGGATGATCTTTAAGGTCCCTTCCAACCCTGACGATTCTGATTCTAGGATTCCCTCAGACCTTATTTTTTTTATACTCTACCAATTATATGCTGCATGACCAATTTGACACACAGAATCAAGATATACGGCAGACTCTTGTGCAGCCACTGGAGGAGGTATCTGAGCTCTGAGAGGGAGCTGCCGCTGTGTTCCTCAGAGTCTGGAGCAGAATCGTCGAGCCCGCCCGCTTCGCCGTGGGCATGGCCGTGTGAGCGGCTCTGGGAACCCGGCCGCGAAGGCCGGGAACTCGCGTTTTCTCTGGTTTCTCCCACAGCAGAGTTGAGCTGGATGCGAACGTCTCCGGTGTGATGGCACGAGCTCTCTCCTGACAGCCTCGCTGCGTGGGAGCTCTGAGAAGGTGAAGAGTCATCACCGCTCCTTTGGATGTTGTGGAGATGACTGCAGTTTGGTTGCATGGTGGGATTTGTTCCTGGTCTGGATTCTTGCTATTTTGTTTCCTAGAATGGGATATAAAAAGTCACAGATGAAGGAAGAGATACCAGTGCGGGGAGGGACAAAAACCCCAACACAAAACTACAACAGATTGTGCTGAGTGATCCCCTGCATGAAGTAAAGATTCCAAGATAATGTCTTTGTTCTGAAAGCTGGCATGCTGGGTTTGCACCCTGTCCCCACGGGGCAACTTTGCGTGCCGTATTAAATGATCTCCTTTTATTCACATGTAGATTTTCTAGTCTGCAGTGACCTGGCTGCCTTACTAAAATCTCCAGTTGCTTCAGTGCAGATCAGAACAGCAGAAGCTGCTGAACAGCAGCCCCAGCACTGGCTTGTGCAGGAGAGATCTTAGAAGTGCTGTATAATTTCATAAAAATAGCAACAGTAGTGGGCCAAAAAAGGAGCAAACAATGATGGGAAGGAAGCAGAGAGCACATTTACACGCATCCATAAGATGGTAAGCAGTTGTTCTGAGACAATTCTAGTCAATTCTAGTGCATGCTCAAAATTGAGGGCCATTATGAGATTAATGAGATTATCCTGTCTGGGTGAGCAGAACCAGGTTAGTTCATTTTGTAAGAAGCCTGGACCATACAGTCTAGGTGAAAAAAGAAATGCAGCCAACAAACTGTGGTCTCAGTCTATGAGACCACCCAAATGACGTTTTTTTTTCCTTCTGCTGACATCTTTCTGTTGTCTTCCAGGGCAGGTTTGGTCAAATAGTGTTAAATCTACTTCTCTGGACTGATGTGATGTGAGAGTAGTGATTCTGGAGAAGGCCTTGGAGCTTGATTTGGCATAATACTTGTCACTATCAGAAATGTTGTTATAATTCAATTAATTCCAGCTCTTCCCAATTCCTCTCTGAAATTATATTTTTCCAAACCTCAGTGTACATACACAGCTACTTCCACAGGGGATACAAAAAGACTAAAGCAAAATACTGCAAAAAAAAAAAGTTCTCAATATATTTGTACAAGCCTAGAATTCTTTAGCCTTTAAAATGGAAATTAGGTTAGATCTGGAGAGTAAATTGCGTGAATTTAAACAATAACTGAATAGGGGAACTTACTACCGCTTAGAAATGCTGCTGCTACTACCCTATTTTTGTTGGCCAAAGATTACATCATACTTCGAGCCAGCCAAAATTCATGCTCTGTAATTTTATGCATATGAATAAAGCAAGTACACTGGAGATAGTATTGCCTTCTGTGAACACACTGTATTACTCAGTGTGTCTGCAGAATCGGGCCACAAATGGTGTTTTTTAAAGGAAGGGGGGGAAAAAAACAAGTAATAAAATATCTCTTTAGGCCTGCTTCTGCATAAAATGACAGTTCGTGTTTAAAAAATTACTGATCCCATTGTTCGAGTAACACAACTTCCCCTGGCACTCTGCCTAACAAACTTTCAAGTAACTCAAGTTATTTAAACAGGATTTTCGAAGCGTTAAGAAATCCCCACACAGCGGCCGGCTTCCCGGTTCTTCCCCCGCCCTAATCATATAAAATAAAGTCTTGGATGAAGTTTCTTCTCGTCGAAAACTCCTTCCCCCGGCCGCTGCCTCTCTCCGCGGGGTTGCGCTAGCGGGCAGCGCCGGCGGCCCGAGGCGGGCAGGCGGCCCGGGGGCGGGGGGCGAGGCGAGACGAGGCAGGGCGAAGCGGGAAGGTGGTTCCTGCGGAGGGGAGGCGGGAAGGAAGGC
>JANHFX010013731.1:0-10965 GCA_027560015.1 Chloroceryle amazona | reverse complement strand
CTTATCTCTGGAGACTCCTCTCTGTTCCCGCTTAGCTCATAGTTAGTCCCTCTTATCTGTACAAACCAAGGTTACTCTAAGCAGTCTATCAGGGTTAGTTTCTCCTATCTATACAAAACAAGCTACAGCTGCAAAATTAAAAGACTACAACCCAACACTTATGTCTCATCTGTCCCCTATCCTCTTGAACCCTGTCCTTCAGATATTTATGAACATTGAGAAGATCCTCCCTCAGTCTTCTCTTCTCCAGGATAAACAGCCCCAGGCCTTTCCATGTCACAAAGATACTCCAGTCCCCTCAGCATCTTCATAGCCTCTGCTGGACTCTCTCCAGTAGTTCCCTGTCTCTCTTGAAGTGGGGAGACCAGAACTGGACACAGTACTCCAGATGTGACCTCACTAGGGCAGAGTAGAAGGGGAGAAGAACCTCCCTTGATCTGCTGGACACACTCTTCTTCATGCACCCTAGGAGACCATTGGTCTTGTCCACAAGGGCACGTTACTGCTCATGATGAATTTATCCACCAGGATTCCCAGGTCCTTCTCTGCAGAGCTGCTTTCTGGCAGGTCAACCCCTCACCTGAAGTGGTACAGAGGGTTATTCCTCCACAGGTGAAGGACTCTACAATTGCCCTTGTTGAACTTCATGAGGTTCCCCTCTGCACAACTCTCCAGCCTGTCCATGTTTCACTGAATGGCAGCACAGCCTTCTGGTCTGTCAGCCACCCCTCCCAGTTTTGTATCATCAGCAAACTTGCTGAGGGTCCACTCTGTCCCTTCATCCAGGTCATTGCTGAATATGTAGAACAAGACTGGAATGAGTACTGACCCCTGGGGAACACCGTGACCTATAGGCCTCCAACCAGACTCTGCACCACTGATCAAAATCTTCTGAGATATGTTGTTCAGCCAGTTCTCAATCCATCTTACTGTCCACTCATCTGACCCACAATTCTCAGTCTTCCCTAGGAAGATGTTATGGGACACAGTGACAAAAGCCTTCTTAAACTTGAGGTACACAATACTGTCATTTCTTTTTGTGGTTTAATGGTCTAGTTTGCCATGAGACAGGAATACAGCTAATTTAGTGTGCTTTGGGAGAAAGGTTCAGATGGTTGTGACCATGAGATTCTTGTGCTATCTCTGGGGCTGGAGACCTGCTGAGCTGGCACAGCAAAAGGCTGAAGGAGGGAGTCCCAAGATGGCCCTTTTTTCGATAAACCAACAGAAGCAAACAGCTCTTACATAAATCTTGAAGGCCAAAGACCTTTGCCTAATCGACAGTAAAATTAATATTAAAGTTTACATCCCTAAGTATGGTAATGAGCTGAAGGGAGTGCATGCTAAACATATATGACTATGCTACTCAACTCTCCACCCAAATCATGCTAAATGTCACCTAGAAGGCAGAGACACAGGGGATCAGGATATAAAAATTACAAAGGGGATATATCTCTTGGGGATGGTGGAGGAGAAGATTGAAAGTGTAGCAGAGAGCGTTGATGGGTTGTGCTCCTCTTCTTCCACTCAAGACAGGGATGCTTTCTTTGAAAGAACTGGGATACCTTTTTCTAGCATCACTATTAGTGCTATTACAAAGGCCTTCACCTTCAACTGTGTCAGATGTTTCCCGGGAATTATTAACTTGAACTCCATTATACTTTTTGCAGTTCATGCATTTATCAACGTCAATTTCAAAACTATTATATCTGTTGCTTTAATAAATCAAACCTAACTGTTTTAACTTTTACATTGCCTCAGCTAAGCCCTTAACCAGGCTCTGAAACAGGTAATTACTGTCTCTGTGCAAGCCCTTAGCTGGGCTTCTGAGACAGAATTCTCAGAAATACTTTTGACTTTCCAAAACAGCTCAGTGCAAGCCCTTGGGCTATGGGAGGCAAGAATCACACTCATGACCTTAATGCAACAGTAAAATTTGAGTCATGGACAGGATTGCCATAGATAAACTGCTGCAAAAATAGATAAAGTGTGCACCATCCTGAGCGGGAATAGAATGGGATTGAAACTTTTGGAAAAGATAAGGATAAGATAAGGATAAAGTGGTATTGCAGATTGAACAATGTAGAAAGGAGCAAAGGATTAAAGAAGGTAAAGATGAAGGAATTGTTTGCACAGTATCAGGGGCTTTCTGTCTCCTAGAGACAGGTCACAAGGTCACAGTGTTACCTGTAGGCAGGATCCAGAAACCTACAGCACTTGGGCCGGCTGGTGCTGGTCAAAATGCCTCAGACTGGGGCAATGGTACTAGATGGATAGTACCTACCTTTTAACCTGATGTTTGCTTGTTGTACAGCAACTGAGCACCTCTTCTTTTTATTCACGGGTACTCTGAATGCCAGCAAATTGCACATGGAATCATGGACTCCCCTATACCAATGTAGAGAGTGTCCATAAGGACTGTTGATTTTCATTTGTTGAGTTTCTTTATGTTTGATCCTTATATTGTTTGAGGCCATAATTATCATAACTTGTGTGTGTGTTTATATGATGCTTTATGAAGTGCATGTTTGTGCCACAATCTGAGCACACCCATATCCTTACAGGAAACATCTTGTCATGAAACATAATGCCATAAAACATAACAGTTTATGCTGAATGGCTAAAGGGAACTGGCAACTTTACATGACTAATAGCAGGTTTGTCACACTCCATGCTCATTTTTAGAACCTGTTCATCAAAATTATTATTTGCACTCCAACATTTGGTATGGGCTTGCTCAAATGGCTACATTCGTGATTATATTTCACCTATATATTTTGGCTTATGGTGCATGCTAGGAATGCCTAGTCTGTATTTCCAATAGAACTTGTTAAACCTATGGTATTTGAGCCAGTGTCACGAGCTATTTTGAAACTTTTGTAACCAAACAACTACCAGTACTTGGACTTTTCTATAGTGTGGCATACCCACCAGACACATCCCTGACAAGCCAGGGAAAATTGACCCTGTTAATCATATTAGATAGGAATGGGCCTGGTCTTTGAAACAACTATTTAACCCCGACCGTCCTCTGCCTCTAATGTCCCTGATGAGATGATGACTGGGTGGGAGGTTGGTGGTCAGAGGTGTATGTATAACCAAGTTGAACTCCCTGCAGGGGAAACCCTATATTGGAACCTTCAAAAATATAGGAGCGCTGCTCTGAACTATAATGTGTCTCTGTTAAAGTGTTCCTGAATATTAAACTGCTCTACTGGAGCAGGTGACCCCTTAGAAACATGATATATTCCAGAATTGAGAACGTTCATTCGAGACATGTGCATTTGTTGAGGTTACCCCAACTATGGCTATGGGAACCGGGATAACTGGTGTGATGCCTCTTTTCAAGACCCCAAAATATCACTCTCTTCTGGCATCCTGGTCACACGTGGCCCAGATCGATGAAAAGGGAAACAACAGGAAATACCCTGAGATGACCCTTTTGATTGTTTCCAGGGTATATATATTCAGCCTTGTGCAGGAGGGTATAGCCATGTTCAAATGGGAAATGGTATTCTCAGTTAAATATGTATGAAATGTCTGGGTTATGATGTTCTGTTGGCTTCCCCTCTATGTTCTCCTTTAGGATGTTTAATTTCACATCTCACCACAATAGAGCACAGAGAAATCTTGATAACCTGGCACATGTAAGGGAAGGGATTGCAGGAGCATGAATACCTGATTATTATACATTTGCATTAAAAATAGAAGCATTTTTAGCACCAAGCATGATTATTGAAAAACACCAATATGTCTTAGAAAACTTAATCTGGCAAGAGCACATCCCAAGTAATTGGACAAGTTATGGTTTGGGTGAATTTAATGTACAAGTCCAGCAGGTGTCAAAGATGACTTTGCAAAATTGATTAGCCTTAGGTATGCTATTGTCACAGGAACATGGGGTATGTGGGATGTTAAATTTGACCAAAGAGGAATGCTGTGATCACCATCTATAATGCCTCCACCACTATAGAAGAAGCACATGTGAAGATGAAAGAGGTCATGAACAAGACAAGGGACCTTTTCCAGGCACTGCAACTGACCAACTGGTCTGATGGACTGAGCTTTGATTCTGTGATCTCTTGAACTCACAGGGTGGGGAAAGTGGCTTGTAAATATTGGTCTTATGATACTATGTGGATTTTTGTTTTTAATGATAGGCATTGCTATAGTCAAATGTATGATCTCTCGCATAATTTCCTCTCCTTTCCCTCTGTTCACTATATCCTGAGCACCACCTTGGAAGAAGACTATGAAGACGTAAGAAGAGGAAGAAAAAAATGCAGTCAACAAGCACAATGTTTGAGCCACGGGGTGGTGTCAACCTCTGATCTGAACGAGTTGATGTCTCAAACATTGTGTGAGGAACACTCCGACCTGAACGAGCTGACAGGAGAAGCAGCCTTGTGGTTAGAACAAGGGACAAAATATAACAGCTAAGGCAGGAGGTGAAGTACATAGGAAGATAAGAGGCCTTGTCCTTGCCAAGTTTTCAAATGTGCTGCCTACGAGGCAAAGGGTAATAAAATACAAGGTCTCTGTGACCACTGACTCAATTGGTGGAAAGGGTTAATGCTACTCTTCCCCCTCTCGCACATATGAGGACATTGCTGGAACCCTGGGTGGTGATTATATTTTACCTATATATTTTGACTTATAGTGTATGTCAAGAAGTTCTAGTCCATATCCCTATTTATTTTCCCATAGAACTTGTTAGATGTATGGTATTTGAGATCTAAGCCCCGACATGGCAGACAAAACAATAGGCATTGTTGGGCATAGAATATCCCTATTATTACACCTTGGGGAACACCACAGCATGGTGATCATCATTTTATGCAACCAACTATGTGGTGCATTGAATGGAAGGGAGATGTCGGTCCACCTGAAGACCCCCTACAAGTGGACATCTGATATCCAATTGTAATGCTTCCCATCTGAACAGTCCAAAACATCACAACTGGAATTGTACGAAAGCATACACATGTAATACTAGTGACAAGGAGATTCAGAGAATGGGTCCAGTAGCACAAGCTCTTAGGATGGGATGCATCTGTCACAATTAAACCACATATCTTAATGATACTTGGTCTCCTTTAACCAATAATGGCAGCCAGCATGATGTATTTTGTTCTGAGGTTAATCTACTCTCTATGGGACACACTGTATGGGTCAGCAGTGATGGCACATAGAGCACCAATCTTCTGGTATGTCAACGATGTCACCATACATTGGGACTACTGACTCTTTGTCCCATCTGGAGGAAGCGACCTCTTGCCTCTGCTTTGTGAGGATGAACAAAAAGAGAACAGGGTGACCCATGGCAACACCCAACAACAGGAAACGTGGTAGGATGGTTGATGGAATCAGTATTTGTCCCCCAAGTAACAGCATTTCAAAACTGACTAATGATATATAACCTCACAGGACAGATTGAGGCATTGGCAAATGCAACTTGTGTCAGGTTGGAAGGATTGAATGTGCAACTACAGGCAACATCAAAGATGGCACCACAAAACAGACTAGCGCAGACTTATTACTGTTGCATGTGAATGAAGTATATGGATATTTGAGTCTAACTAATGATACCTGTTGTGTTCACATACCAAATGCAACCTGAGATCTTAGTGAACAACGAGATCATATAAAACATGTTGCCAAGGCCAGGAGAGAGCTTAGAGAAAGTCTGGAGGTGGGAGGGGTTGAATACATTTTTGCATAGATTAGGTTTTTCATTAAGAGGTTGGTTACAAAGCTAGCTGCAATCCAAACTGATAGTTGTCATTGTGATTATTATATTTTGTGACCTATTATCTTGTAGTAGATCTATGGTAAGCCATATATTGATCCATGAGGTGCGTATAACATTTGATTGAACAGAAATGGAAACATGTCTGGGTAAGGAGGGAGACAAGCACAGTATAAGGAGTACTCCCAACATTGATTTTAAGTAAGCATGATTTGGGATTCTGTGTTGAGTGACTATAGTCACAGAGTGGATAATTTGGCATAACAGCCTAGTTTGCTGTGAAACAGCAATACAGCTAATTTAGTGTGCTTTGGGAGAAAGGTTGAGATGTTTATGGCAACAAGCCTAAGGGAGTACATGCTAAATATACATGACTAAGCTACTCAACTGTCCACCCAAATCATGCTTAATGTCACCTAGAAGGCAGGGACAGAGGGGATTCAGGATATAAAAATCACAAAGGGAATACACCTCTTGGAGGGGAGAAGACTGAAAGTCTGGCAGAAATGTTTGACAGGCTGTACTCCTCTTTCTCCACCCAAGACAAGGATGCCTTCTTGTGCCTTCAATATTCAGGATTCTTTTTATATCATTACTATCATCTATTAGTGCTATTACTCAGACCTGTGTCTCTGACTGTGTCAGATGTTACCTGGGAATTATTAACCTGAGCTCAATGATCCTTTTGCAGTTCGTGCATTTATCAACGACAATTCTGAACCTATTGTATCTGTCACTTTAATAAATCAAATATTTTTGTTTTAACTTCTAAATTGTCTCAGCATAAGTACTTAAATGAGGTCTGAGACAGAGAAAAACTGCCCCTCAGCTGGAGCTCTGAGACAATTCTCAGACATACCTTTTGACTTTGAAAAACTGCTCAGTGAAGCCCTTGGGCTCTGGCAGGCAAATGTCTCATTTGCACCCTTAACGTGACACCTTTCCATAAGTGGTACTTAATGTGACACCTTTCCATAAGTGGTAATTACTGAAGCAGAAATCCCGAAGTATCATTATATGTATAATTTGAAATATAAACATTTTGGCCTCCTTGACATCAAAAAAGGAGCTATAGCATGTACTACAGGGAATCAACATCAAGATAAACTTTTTCATACTCCATATAGAGCTTTCACAAAATTTCAATGAGTAAAGAAAGAAAATTATTTATGTATCTTACTTGGACTACTCCGCTGGGGTTGACCGAGATCATGGTACATATCCCACGGAATGCTGAATCCTTTTCCTCATTGTCTCTTATGTTTCGCAGAGAGGTGCACCTAGTAAATTGAACAGCAAAACTTAGCTAATTTTATTACTTTTTCATTCAATAAAGTCAGAACTAGATGATAGTATTTAATGGAATAAGTCACACTGATAATCTTATCTGAAACACTATTTTGAGCACTTAAAAAGATACTTGTTGCACACAGTCTTTACTAGTATATTCCCATTAGGTGTTATCTCCAGAATCTTGCCATCCTATTGCACCATAAACAGAAAGTGTGACCTGTATTCCATTAAATACAAAAGAAATACAACATGAAATATTTATAGAAACTATCATTAGAAGCAGAACATATAATACTATTGCAGTATGAATTATGTCAGATACCACTTACAGAACAGCTATTTAACTTTTACAGGAGCAAGCAAGCTATTTTATACAGAACAAGTCTAGAAACATATTCCTTATAGCAAATCAAGCCTGCGATTGAATGTTTAGTGAAGTAATGCATGGTTTAAATTTTACAGTATTTGCATGCATTGTATTATCATTTGGGTGGATTTTAAAATGCGCTTTCATAGTCAAGCTTTAACATGCAAGCATGTGACAATCTTATCCCATGCATAAATTAGTCATTATCCATAACAAAGAACACATGACAGTGCTACTAAAAAGTCACAAACCTGATAGGACAAGATTAGTCACATGATTTGCAATGATTAAGGTTTGAGATTTTGTAACCAACTGAAAATATATCTAAAAGTGAGATAGAGAAAGAAAAAGAGAAAGAAAAAGAGAAAGAAAAAGAGAAAGAAAAAGAGAAAGAAAAAGAGAAAGAAAAAGAGAAAGAAAGTGAAGAAAAATTAATTAAAAAAAAATTTTGAATCATACACACCAGGGTCTTATAAACTGCTGTAGCATGGGGGCCACCTCTTGAGGACAAACGTAACCAAGACGACCAATTGTTATTGCTAAGGTAACGCAATCACGGTTATACACCACCAAACGCCAACCAAGACATGAGCAAATGAGGGGGGAGGAGAAAAAATAAAGAAAAAACAACAAATAACTCAGAAACAGAAACCAACAGAATCTGTGTATGATAATAAACATAAGATTTCACCAGTGCTGTTTATTACCACCCCCTAAATAAGAGGCAGCAACATATATGGTATACTCTCCAGGGTAAAAGAAAAAGAAGTAAATGAGAGAACACCAAAAACACAATTTAAAATCCAAAGGCTTTCTGATGTAAGCGGTCATTCTGCCCTCTTCAGAGTAATCTCTCACAGCAAATTTACCTACCATAAATTTTCAAGTTTTTATTAAAATGTACTGTTACAGATACTCTCGAAAGAAAGGAATTAACTATTTCAGGTTTTAGTATCAATTATTGTAAACTTTTTCAATATTTAGAATTCAAGTTTTTATAAATCTATCAGTAAAAATTCATTTATAGATACTTCCACATGGAAAAGATTGTGGTCTATCTAAAAAAGTTGAATAGATTAAACACTTCTCAAAGAGCACACAATTTGTCTTCTTCATAATGTTGTACAGATTTTAAAGTGGTTGCTAACACACAGGAACTGACTGCAGAAAATTCTTTAGTCCCAGTATTTCTCCTGTTTACAAAATGCTTCCTCATGGAAGTTGTATAAGAATAGAACTTCTGATACCAAGACATAAGGACATGAAAAATAAAATTGCTTCATCACACAATTAAGTAGCTTGGTCCTTTGTTCTGAAGGACAGTCTGAAGAAATGCACATGTGTTTTAATGGTGTTTGCTCAACTTACAAAAGATTAATCTTTAGAAAAAGGAGAGGGTGGGGAATAATGTATCAGGATTACTTGAAGCAAAATACATGAATAATAGTAAAATCCAGCATATTTATATGAAGCAGAGAAAGGAAACCTATGTTCAAGGGACATACTATGCAACACTCTAATTAAACAGGCATTTGTGAACAGTTTCATGAAACATGCAATAAAGCAGATGATGCTACCTCCAATAAAAGTTTGGTGCAGGATATACTAGCAGTTTGAAACATAATCATTCCATGAAAGCTGCAGCTCACTGGTAATGTACTGTTCTGCCCCGATGTTACTCAATTCCAACAAGCAGCATCTAAAATTTTCAGCAGATCTATCTTACAAAACTGCATTTCAAGTGCTACTTTTAAAGGAAAATTCACTTTTATCTGTAAATTCTCACATCTACAATCAGTAAAAGGAATAGTAGTCTCTGTCAGAGCTCAACTTTTTGTCATATACTGGTTATTTTCTATGTAATTACTTTTACTTAAACTGGTCTCATGTTTCCCCAGTAAGTGTTTTCATAGCTCATTACATAGCAAGCTAAAGAAGAAAACAGAAAGAGTCTTACACATACTAGTGGCATGCAGCACAATATCCCACAACAAACTTAGTATAAGTACACCACACTCAACATGTATTTGCAGTTATGCATCCACATTTAAAGTAACTATTAGAAGAATTAAAAAAAAAACCAAAACCAAAATCTCTCAGTGTTTGAATGCTTCCAAAAATTCTCTAACAAAGATGGAAGCCAACATAAAAGTACCGGATGCCTCTCAGTTACAGGTATTACACATCTATCAGTGCAGAGGAAGTGGGGCAGGGAGAAAGTTTATACTGATATACTATTCCATGGTGTGTTTCACAACAAGTAGGTATTTGCTCCAAAATTATCTTTTAAAAAATAGTACCTGTAATATACCAGGTAACTAGGTAATTTTTCTTTCAAGTTCACCTTCCATACTAGACGGAATTAGGGGAAGGGGCAGAGAAAATGCAGTATTTAAGTTTAGAGAATACCAGAGGAAAAATATGCATGAAAATCTCTCAAATTTCTCTTCACTTAGCTCAAATAACTGTGCTACTGAATTTACATCATTTTTAATCATGTCGGGTATAAGGACTAAACTGCCAAACCGCCATTTGCTTCCACGACAGTTTTCAAACAGAAAAAAAATAAAATATTGTCAAATTATTACTGAGGTTTTGCTGAAGTATGGAAGGTGCTCTTCATACCAGAACACGCCCTCTATAAATGCAAAAGAAACAAGCCTCAGAAATTCTGATTCAGTAAGGCATCTGGGGATTGCTGCCAATTTGGAAGGCAATGTTGTGGGCCAGAACATAAAACATGCATGCCATTATTAGAATTCTTCTCAGAAATTTCTTATTAAATGACCAGGTAATAGACATTGTATGTGATTTCAGATATGCTCTAGTAAAACTGCCATCACAGATCTAGATTTTTAAGCATGATATGACAAGTTTATATATATATATAAAAAAGAATCACTCTTTTTTAGAAACGCAAGATTTCATTATGTGTTTTATATATGCCAATTACATTTGTTACATAGGTAAGGACATGCATATATTAAAATCTGTGTGAACTAAATCTTGAGGTATTACTGAATATGTTTGTCATATTTAATTCATAAATAAAACTGGAAAATACTTAATTGATCAGATGATAAATGTTAGAAAATTAAGCAACAACTTTAAGAATCTAGATATATGATAGATGGTTTGCTGCAAGACTGAGACTTGTAAGAGCTTCTGCAAAACAGAGTTGCTTTTATAAAAGCTAAATACATAGCAATAAAATCAGTTCTGGTGTCATTCCCCTATGCAATATTTTAAGTAATTATGAAAAAAAAAAAAATCTCTAATTCCCTTCACCATGTATGGTTCAGTTTTTGGGTACCTGTGTTCTCTAACAACGTCTTTGGTGTGTTGGGTCTGTTAATTATTTCTACAAGCTGGTGCAACACCATTGGAATATAAGGCTGCATCTCTATACCTGAAATAGTCAATAAAAAAAAGATTCAGAAGAAAATGACCATTAATACACATAATCTAAACAGATCAGGTACATTGAACTTGGTAACAAGAATCTTGAATTTAATTTCAGTTTTAATATGGAAGTATCACTAAAAAAAAAAAAAAA
>JANHFX010013730.1:0-12826 GCA_027560015.1 Chloroceryle amazona | reverse complement strand
TGCTTCAGGTATAGCTGTCTGGGAGAAAATAAAATTGCAGAAGCCCTGGCAGTTCCAGCTCATCCTTCTGCCCTCCCCCTGGCCATCGGCTGCCCTGCAGAGATCCCTGCCGGTACACAAGGACCCACCGCTACTGCTGCCTGTCCCTGCTGCCACCTTGTCAGGCCCAGCCCTGGCACGTCTCAGGACAGGTTAGAAGGGTATTTTTGTGTCTGATCCTTGCAGTCACCGCTGTGTTATCAGAGGTGACGCTTGGTGTCAGCTTCAGGTGAGCCCTGCTTTGACACTGAGACAGCTCTGGAGTGTGACACTGTGTGTGGGGACACGGACACAGTTCCACTCACCCGTGTCTCCTTGTGGTCAATGCTACAACGTACATCTTCAGTCCTCTCTCACACGTTCCTGCTTTTGTGGATTTGGGGTAACCTGGCCCCCATTTCTCCCTATCATGCTCAGCAGATCTGAGGTCTCACTACTTTTCAGCTGAGGAGACTTGTAGGTGCAGAGAGCAGGTTGAGGATCAACAGTGACTTTAAATAACCTGACCCAAAGCCTCTCTGAGCAGCTGGCTTTGTCGAGCAGTGATAAACTGCCTGTCTGTAAGCTTTTTCTGTACATACTTTAACATTACCAGAAAAATGTTTCTCTTCCTTTCCAAGAAGAGGAGGAAGCAATACCCATCCTGTGAGGAAGGCATGTCTGCCAACCACCTGTGCGGCAGCTTTCACTCAAGAGGTTCATTGCAGCCCTGGCACCACAGTCCGGGCTCCTGCACACCCTAGGCCAGCACTGAGTGTTGGTACATGCTGAAGTCTCCTGGGCATTGATGGAGAGGCTGCCTTGGGAAGCCAATGGGGCATAAGATTGTGCCTAAGTGCTTTCCTGGCTTGGGGCTTGTAATTATTAATAATTGTAGTTAATCTCTGCCTCATAGAAGCCAGCCTGTTCACCACATCTTGTTTAAGCTATTTAAGATACATTTTTGTTTACTGCAACCATCTCTGGCCCATCATATAATCACAAATAGACTATGAATTATCTGTTACATGTTATTAATGTTTTATGGCAATGTTCAATGACAAAGAAGCAATGGAAATCTACCAGTGCTCAAAGGAAAACCTCAAATAACCCCATGCCAAATTCAAGTGTTTTCAGCCTGCTGCTGAGGCTATGAATATTGCAGATATTACATATCTTTGTATGGTATTTGTTAAATATTTAAGGTCAGAGAAGAGATTTTAGCCTAAATGGCTGCTTCAAGTTGCGGTGTTGGAAATTTGCAAGGTTATTGCTGGAACGCAAACGCGGGTTTGCTTTCAGATCCAGGCTCCTCAATTTTTGTATTAGTTTAGGCAACCATTTCCCAAAGTTCAAATACAGGTTACAGCTCATGCTACCTGGAGCTATGGACAGAGGAAGGAAGAGCTGGAGTGGACAGCAAGGAGTCCTGTTGGGCCAACAAATGCAAGGACTTCACCAAGTATTCTTGGGCATCATCTTAAATGAATGTTTACCTTGTGCAGAAGGTGGTCATAGGCTGGGGTATCCTCAGAATTCCCTGAGTTGCTGTTATGGAAACCAGACCAAACTCATTGCACTCCTCTCCCGTGGCTCTTGCTGTTTCTCTGGCCAACACCATCCCTTGGTCTTTCCTGTGAAAGCTGGTCAGGAGCTGTCCGACTCCACCAATGCCTTGGAGAAAGGCTGCAGCACAGTGCTAAGACAAGACCAAGCTCATGTAAAACAGGTTTTCACAGCATCACAGACTGGTTTGGGTTGGAAGGGACCTTTCAAGGTCATTTAGTACAACCTTCCTGCAGTGAGCAGGGACATCTTCAACTAGAGCAGGTTGCTCAGAGCCCCATCCAAACTAACATACAATGATTCCAGGGATGGGGCATCAAACACCTCTCTGGGCAACCAGAGCCAGTGTCTCACCACCCTCAGCATAAAAATATTATTTCTATCTAGTCTAAATGTCCTCTCTTTTAGTTTAAAATCATCACTCCCTGTCCTATCACAACAGGCCCTGCTAAAAATTCTGTCCCCATCATTATTTAATGTGCTATTTTCGACAGCACTTGAAGCCTCATTCTTTGATGCGTTGTGCAAAGATGTGTCACCAGAGGGGCACATTCACAGCCTGGTGTTGGGGTTTCAGGTGTGAGAGTTTCTGCCAACACCCAAGGGTTTTTCACACGTGTCCGGGAGTAGACAGGGAAAATAAACTCTCTGGCAACTCCGTATGGTTTTGCCTTTCCCATCAGCTGCCTCCTAGGGAATGGGCTCTGTGCCTCTGAGCCTGCAGGCTGCTGGGAGGGCAAAGATGACTTTGAATCACACTAAATCCTTATGCAGGGCCAAAACCCAGCTCAGACCAATCCCCTCTGGGCAACCTAGAAGGAGAGAAGCCCCCAGGCACAGTGACACCCCCAAGCCACTGCACTGCTGACAGCCAGGCATGGACTGTTTTCTTCCTGCAGTCACCTTTGGGCCCTGGCAGTAATCTTGAAGCATCTGCTCCAAATCATCCAGGATTACAGGAATTAAAAAAAAACCCAATTAGAGGCCCAGGGTCCTGCAAGCATAAATCCGTTTAACCCTAATCCAGGCTGCTGCCCCTTCCCAAAAGGCAAAGACACAGTCCCTGCTGGCTGGGTTTTGTGTACTGCAGCACCACCTCCTCTCCTCAGCCTGAATTTACTCATTTTTGCCCCAGAGGTAGTGCCAGGGGACCCACTCATGCTACTGGAGGAATGATACTCTTGGCCTTGGGGTCCAAAATCAGCTACATAGACAAAGGAGTTGCTGGCAACCTCTCCCCCCATGCACACTCAGAGGGGCTACTAGAGGACTATGGGTGCAAATGGGGGTGCAAATAAATTATGTTATAGTACCCAGCAGAGCCTGTACACCAGGTATGGTGTCCTTCTTGCTTACCATCATGTCTAGCACGTCTTGCCATCTTGTCCCACCAAGACCAGCTCGAGGGCTTTGGTTGGCTCTGCATCCATCATGGACCAGGGTGTTTGCAGTTCCACACTCACTTGCCCACCACTTTTCTGGCAAGTCAATGTGGAAATGCTCAGATACAGCATGGAAACACATACAGAGTATTTCTTTAGAGTGAGGGAAGAGACTAAAAACCATCAGAAGAATCTCTCATCCTTTCCTAGGAAGTCACCCCTGCTTATTTCAGTGTTGCACCCCTGCTTCATTCAGTGCTATTAGGCTCTTCTCAAGGTATCTAAATTGTCCACCTGCAGCTGTAAACCCCGTAAAGTGAAAATGTGTTATCCACAGAGTGTGGCCAGTGTGAGTTACAAACTCTGTGGATAATGCATGTTGATCAAGACTGGATTTCTCCCATGTGTAGTGGCCTTTGTATTTGCTGGTATATTTTTAATCGAGAAGACATCCATACTGAAAATAATCAGTGCTTCAATTGTTAATAATTGAGGAGGAAAAATCTTGAATTAACATTCCATCATTCGTGGGTTTATACGATTCTAAGAAATTAGTGATTTTTTACAGCAGGAGATCAACAACACTTTGGCTTTCTTCTTAAGTGTGATGCAAAAAAAAAAAGTGATCACAGCCGAGCTTCCAGACAGGTGATGATGATGCAACAATTAACACAGCTCAACTCATTGGAATATAGTTGTTTGTGTGCTTATAGATACCCATTGATCATAGATGCCAATCAGAGTGTGTAAGAGCCAGAGAAGAACTCATGTTGAACGTAAGCACCATATTTGGGTATCCCAGGTCTTTATGTGATCACTGGGGAGGTGGGGGGGAGGGGAGGGTTAGACAAGCTCCAGAGAGATATAGGGAGAGGAGCTCTCAGTAGGTGATGGAAGAGCAAGAGCAGAAAGGGGGTTGACATGATGCTAAAGCAAAGAGCACCTGGACGAGGGAGTACTTATGAGTCACTGCAGGGCAGAGGATTGACAATGAAAACACTCAAGAGCATCCCTCAAGTGCCTCAGACTTGCCCCAATTCCTGTTGGCTTTGGGATCTGGCACCTCTAATATCTCAGTGCCATGGGGATCCCCATGCCCAGGGGTGTGTAGCAGAGGTCACTGGGATGCAGTTTGAGCTGGAGCTGTGGCGAGGAGCAGCCATTTTGGGTGTGTAATGCTAGGTCATCTGTGCTTCATCCTTGTGGAGATAAAAGCCACGCTTAACCTATCATGTCAGTACAGACCCCAGTTTGCAGACTTCTGCATTTGATGACTTTTACTAAGAGCTTTGTTAATCTGATGTATCCCTGATTTAAAAGTCCACCAACTTCCTTGGAACCTGGAAGCTTCATCCTGGGGTATTAGGAGATGACAGCTGGATGTTATTGGTCCTGACTTGTGTGAACAGCACCCATTGAAGGACTCTCCTTGTGAACAAACATTTGCATGATAAAAAAAATTAGGTAGCTCATTTTTCTAAGACCAGTTCCTGAAATGAAGACCAGACCTTAGAAATGAGAGACAGGAATATGACCACATAATACCCACAGGTGTGTACTTCCATCACCCAAGGTGTTGGCAGCTGAAAATATCCCCAGACTTCTGCTGGATGGCTAACTTTCATTTGATTTATATACTGCTCAGACTGAGAAATCTGGGTCAGCATCTTTTCTTTTTGGCTAAAGTCCTACTCACTTTGAGTCTCATTAAGTTTCCTTCTACCTCTGGTAGAAAAGCTGTAGTCCATTTCACCAAGCTCCAAAACAGCTGTCAAGGGTAAGGGCTGGGCCAGCCAGCCAAACTACAGATGCTCTCTGTTAACCCCTCTCTCTTCCAAAAGGGGAAGAGAAAGGGAATAAGGGAGAGAAACTGATGGATTGGAAAAGAAAATAAAACCAAATTAAAATAATAACAATAAAATGAAATATGTACAAATATATACAAAACCCATATCAAACCCAACACCTTGATAGCAGTTACATCACTGCTGTGGAGCAGGCACTGGGGAAGTCCCAGACTGGAGTCAGTAGAAGACAGGAACTGAATTCAGGAGGTGGATTTGGGAACTGGATTCGGGAACACACATATGAGCATCGAAAGCAGAATGGACAGAGTCGTCCTAGGATAACATCCATTGAAGAACAGACCCTTGTGACCCCTCAGCTTTATACTGAATATGACATACATGGAATGGAATCCCTCACTGGTCAGTTTAGGGTCAGCTATCTTGCCTTCTTCTCCCTGCATGTACAGCCTTTACTTTCTGCATCCCCAACAAGGTACACAAGATTTAGCAGTGACCTTGGTCTCCAGAGAGGCAAGTATAAGCAAGAGCCTTTCTGCACACACCAACTCTTGGTAATAACTATAAACATTGAGCATTCTCACCACTAGAAGCAGAGACAGTCTGCGAAAATATGCCATTAACTTCAGAAAGAGCAGTTACTCAGAAAAGGCTTAACTGAAAAGTCAAATCCCTGAACAAAACTGGTTCTGTTCCAGCTCAAACCAGGACAACAGTGTACCCACTCTCTGGATTTTCTTAATGCTGGTAGCACTGCTGAAAATGACAACTTCATGTTGTAGCAGGACCCAGCCTAATGGCCACGGAAGTCAACAGTGTCTGCTAATATTAAGATGTGATTGGGTCTGGCATGAATTGACAGTGAGATGCAATGTATACCTCAGCAACTAATGCTGAAGGAAAGAGTGTTTATTTATGCAACAAATAATTAATACTATTCTATTAGAGAACCAAATAAAGCATTTCATTAATTACATCTGTTTTGCAATGTAACGGAGTTGGTCTGCTTCATTGCTCTTTGCATCTTTTGATAATTTGCTGAAGCTCCTGGGAATTTCATGTCTTCTCTGCTCCTCCATTTCATAAATAAATAAAGGCAATAGCTGCAAACAGGATCAGCAATGCCAGTGTGAGCAGCTGGGCCAAGGTGCTCAGCCAAGGTGTTGGGTCAAGATACTGTGCTCTCCCATGTGAGGACTTGGAAGGTGAAACCTAGAAACCTCCTAATGGCTGAGTCAGTCTGGTAACACAAACAAACCTGAGCAGCCAAAACATTTACCTACATCCATATGTATGTACAGTGACATATAGAGGTGACATGTGAACAGCAAGTTCTTATGCCTGGAAGGCCATGAAAGCCTCGGCAAGGTGACTTATTCCTAACAAAACACAGGGAATTGTTTAAGGTAATAAAGATAAGGAATGAAACTCATGCTGCGGCACCATTAAGAACAGCGTATCTTCTGTCCCCCCATCTTGCACGATGCAGATGTGACCCCACAGCCCCTCAGTGTTTCTTGGCACAAATACCCCATTGACCTCTGTGGGACTCGGGGGGAGCTGGGGACAGGTACTCATGAAGGTCACAGTTTGCAGGAGCTGGGTAACACACGGTGACAGCTCAGTCCTGCTCCTGCAGTGTGGGAGAGCACAAAAAAGGGGCATTTCTGATGAAACAGTTGAAGCAGTGGGGATTTACTGAACCAGTGTTACACTGTCCATGCAGCTTGCTCAGTTTGCTGTTGCTAGCAAGTCAGATACTGTCCAAGCTGTCCTGCTCAGCAGTGCATGAACTCTGAGAAACACTTAGCCACTACCAGCCCTGTGCATTATTTCAGCTGGAAGAACCATGGTAGGTAAAGTAACAATGATGGATCTAAACGATAATAAAGTCTCCCTGTTGAAAATTTAAAGTGCTATACAACTATTTTTAGTGACCTCTCTAGCTGAGATAATGCAGAAAGCTAACTAGATGTGAACATCCATCATAGGTGAATTGATTCTTACAGTTTGCAAACCAAGGTGAATTGTAGGAGGTTAATGTTCATGCTCCAATACAAGAGATATCAGCTATATAAAACAATGTATACTGTACATGTAAAGAAATAACCTATAAAATGTCTAATGTGGATGCATTTTTTTTTTATTTTGAGCATGTTTATTTCCATAATGGACATTTAGTTTAGATGGAACACTAAGAACTCCCTGCCTCATACTCTTCTCCTTCTTCCTCCATGTGGGTATATGTGTGCAATATGTGAGGGCATGAGAGACTTCTGTCTTTGATTCGGGAAAGCAGACATTTCCTGGTTGGGGTCTCCTGATCCCACTCTGAGACAAAGTATTTATATTTGATTTTCCAAAATCAAAGACATTAAATAAATGTTTTAAAAAGAATTTTTTTCCTCCCCTCAAGCATGCCCCAAACCTGAGTTCTTGGGTCAGTGTTTTCTAATTCAGGACTTTAAAATTAAGCAACTATTTTTTGTGGCTTCCTAAATAAAAGAGCTGAGCACTGGTCAGCTCTGTCTCTGCAAGGAGATGCAAAGCACTGGATTCCTTTGCAAAAGGCAGCACATATTCCAGGGCTGCTACAGTAAATACTTCTCAGAGCTCATTTTTCTCAGAAGAGCTCCACATCCAGCAACGCAGCCTGATCTCCCTCCCGTCCAAGCCCTCAGATGGCAATTAGAAACATCAATAAGTAATAGAACAAATACTTGTCTCTAAAAAAACAAGCCACAGACAGAGCAGCTTGTTCACTTTACTCTGAGGCTGTATTGCAAACCTTAATTTTTTATATTTCATCTGTTTAAAAAAGCCCCAGTCCTACAAACACTTAGTTTTGAGAGGAGACACTTCAAAGTCAAGGAATGTTGAAGAATTGGTGAAAGGCAACACGTAATGATGCAGGGACGCGGGGTGAAGAATCATATCCATCAAGTCTCTCAAACACCAAGGATCACACTGTAAGGAAAATTTTTTATCTGAGTTCCTTCAGCTCAGCTCTTTAGTGAAGAGCTTTTGGAACAGAGAAGTAAGTCTGCTGACCTCTCAGCTCCTGGAAACAGTGAGCTTCCAACAGAAGCAAAGCCAAAAGATAATGGCAGAGACCAGCTAAACTATCATAATAGGAAGTTTTATTAGCATTGCATAGTAATAAAATGAAATATTACTGGTGAAAACAGCTTAAAAAAGTTGGAAATGGGTGGGCAGATCCATCAAGAGGCCATGGGCTATGTGCTCATAAGTACCAATGTGACTCCAGTATCACTTCAAGAGCCATTCCCAACAGGAGACATCCCACTGCTGAAGCCCTGAGGTACTTCTGACCCACGAGTGACCTGCCAAACAGGTCTGCTGGGAAATATTCCAGCAGTTTAAGCTTAGCAACCAAATTGGTTATCATGTCTCCTTCGGTGCTTGGGGATGTCAAGGGATAAAAAGGATCACCGACTGAGTGGGAACAATACTCACAGAAACTCAGCTCTGGCCTCAGGAGTCTCGTCCACCTCTGCGGTCAATAGGCAGAGACAAGCTTTTGCAGACGGTGAACTTGATTAGAGAGCTGATCTTGGTTAAAACTGCCTAGATCTTCTTGCTGCTAAGGATGGAGGGGGAGGAGGGTAGGACCGTCTCTCTGGGCAACAGAGCCAGATTGACGGTGCTGGATTACTGCACTAGCGTAACAAGAGTGGGATTAGGTGCTCTGAGTCACCTACCCGAGAGCTTCTCTCTCCCACTGACCTGAGGGAGTTCTGGCAACCTGCAGAGATCAACCTTCTTCATATCAGTCTTGGGGACACCTGTCCCCACAGTGGCTCCAGGGACCAGCTGCCAACCTGCATGGGAGCAGGCACATGAGAAAGTACTTCCAAGCCAAGGTAATTTTGGAGACCAAGCCACAAAGCCTTCAAATTGATTTAAGAGACAACCTGTCCTGAAGAGTCATTTCCAGTATAAATGTCCTTATAGAGATGTTGACAACAAGGCTTTTTTTCCCCCCAGATTATAGACACAGTAATTTGCTCCCCGAAAAACAGTTGCATGTCCTTGTGTTTCTTTGAAGTGTCTGAAAAACACTGGACCTGTGTGTCCCTGTGTATGTCTGGTTTCACTGTACATTTAATGGGGAATTATCCTACAATACAATGTTCCAGAGAAGAGGAGTCATTCTGTCCTTGACTACCTTGGTATTACAACTATGTTGTATGAAAGCATTTCAAGAATTGCTTCTGAAGAAGATGCACATATATTTCAGTAGGTGAAATTGGGAGGAACAGGGCGTCTTTGTTCTGAATGGAGCCACTAATAGTCAGTGAAAGAAGATTCAGCACACCAAAAGTCTTCGCGCTGAAAAGAAATCAACATCCTGCTCTCCTGTTGTAGAGCTCTCCATTGAAATCTACTGGTCTTGAAAAAGAGAAGGTAGCACTCAAATAAAACTCCCCACTTGTCCTAGTGAAGCCCCAAATAGTATGTCATTGCAGGTTACTATGGAGTTATCGAATGAAGGCTGAGAAGCTCATTCTGCTGATCAATACCTGCGTGTGTGTGCAGATCCAGATCTCAGCAGTGGCTGTGTGTCTCCTGGAGGCTCCCCTCTGAACCCTGCATTCAGCTCATGTGAAGTTTTCTAAGGGATTAAACTTCTGAGACAAGTACAAATAAGGCATGGGTGCTCAGGATGGATGGACACACTCTGTTCCTGCTGCTATGTTATTATAATCCCTCTTTTCACATCTTTGCTTTATATCAGACTGCTGAGAATTAACAACAACAACAAAAAGTATCAGGAGGAACAGCTTTAAATGAAAATAAAGAGATGTGTCTAAATCCTTTAGGCTATTTGGGATGTCTCAAGTGATTTAGCCTGGCTGTATCTGTACATTAAAACGTATGGGGGCACTGAGGTTCATGACTTATCCTATTAAAATGTTAGAAGAGTCCCTGGCACGGGGTTGCCTCAGACGAGGCAGAGCTGTCCCACATAGTCCTTGGGGAATGGTTGAAGAGCTAGCACAGGGTGTAGGGTCTTTTCCGTTGGCAGTATGGACACAGCCACCCTATTTGGAGGGTGAGAGGGCTGAAAAGCACAGAGCAGGGCTCTCCACCAGTGGGCAGCAGTGCCAGGACAAGTCATTTAATAGCACAGATATGGCAAACTGCCTGCCTGCTCCATGATGGGTCTCTACTGTGACAATAAAGAGCAAAAATTCTGTCAGGTATTTTCCAGGCAGGAGTCTGTGCTGACTGAAGGCATCTTGGGAGAGAGACACCACCTCATCTGTGAGCCTGGTCTCCATGTGGACATCCTCCTGACAAGGCTATCCTGGTTGTCTGAGGGTGAGCTGCAATACCAGACTTTGGGGATAACAAGCTCCCAGTCTTTTTTCCCACCATCTCCACCTTTATTCAGCTTGGGATAGGCATGGTGTGGAGGGAGTCCTGAAGGTACCACCAAGCCCCTCCTTGAGCATCACTGGAAAGGAGATGCTTTTCCCCAGCCATGAGTGGCTTTAGCTCAGTGCTACGGGACAATCCCAAGATGCAAGAAAAGCCATTTGGGTCTTACTTTAAACAGTCTGAGAAGAGCCTGCGAGGGGAGAGCACTGGGTGATTGGTACCATTTTTAGGCTTTCTGGGACAGAAACAGTGGAAGCAGTGGTGAGGGCTGATGCCCCAGTGCTCACTCCAGTGAGATGGAGTAGTACCAGGTACTGCTCTGCTAAGTGTAAATAATGAAGTGTGGAGGGTTGCAGGGCCACGGTGCCTCTCTCCCACCTCTGGGAAAAGCCAGAAGGGACAAATATGTGAATCTGCTTTGCTTTTATAAGGTTCGAAGTTGGAAACTTTCCTCAAAACCATATTTCTTGCAGGGGAAGGTGTGTTCCAGAGAGGTCTGTGCTGAAGAGCAGAAGATTGAAGGGTTAAAATATGCTCTCCAGGGAATTTCTACATTTTTGGAGGGCTTAGACATAATGTAGCAGGTAATGAAGGGAGTGGAGCCATTTCCTTGTCTTTTGCTGAGGATCTTGCAGCCTGTCTTGAAACAGAAGGAAACAGAAATCCAAGGGCTCTATCCATCACTCTTGTGCTGAAAATAAATGCTGATAGAGTGCAAAGTGCTGTATCCCTTGGGATATCTAAGATGACATGTTCCTTCCCTTGATTCCCAGCTAGGTCTCACCCTCTGGGCCTCCCTGGAGGTGGTGGGGGGCAGACCAAGGTCAGCCCCCGGTTCAGGCTCTGTTGTGGGTGCTGAGACTTGGGGTGACCTTGGGGATGGGGCAGGGGAAAGGACAGGTCAAAGTTTGACAGCTTCCGCACCCCACAGTGACCTTTCCCTTTGGTGTCCCACACCTCCATCCTCCCCTACACATTTGGATCTGCTCCTGGAAAAGACAGAAATAAAACGTATATAGAAAAGCTAGTGCCCAGCGCTGCTGAGAGGCAGGTACAGACACTGCTGGGGAGTATTACACTCTCTCTCATGGTATTACCCCTGCATTGGCCAGGGGTAACTGGATCTGAGATAGAGTCTGATCCTCCCAAGCCTTTAATTGGATGCATGAAAGGTCCAAAATGCAGCTCACTCTCATGCTTCCCCTAGCTATGATACACAGCCTTCTTGTCACACAAGGGCACTTTCCAAAGAACCCAGCCTCCTTTCTAACCTTTGATATCACCCATCTCCCAGAGCAGCAAGCCAAAGCAGACACTTTGTCAAGGAGCCCTCCCAGACAAGTAGGGTGCTGGTGGTGGCAAAATATTCAGTATCTTTCCAGACACACACCCTTTTTCTGTTCTGCAAAGAAAATGCTGTAGTCAGATGAGAGGCAAAAGGTGGTGGCAGAACAATTAGGGAACAGTCTCGCCGTTCCGTGGGATCAGTCTGCGGGATGGGGCCGGGACGAGTGTTCCACAAGGCTGGTGCAAACTGGAGCATGAAGATCAGTGTGCGGGGAGCACCTGCGTGTGCCAGGCAGCAGCTGGGGCAGCGCTCCCGGCCTGGAAAGGCTGATGTGGATTTCCCAAGGCTCCTGCATCCCCCAGTCCTCCCTCCACGACAGTTTCCATCACAAACAGCAGCAGCCTTCCTCTGTAGCACCGGGGCTGGGACAATGCATCTCGGATAAGTGGGCCTTCTGTCCCCAGCTGTACCGGGGCCAGGCTCTATCCCCAACCTGCAAGGCGCTTTTTTTTTTTTCTGGCTTTTTTTTTTTTTTTTTTCTCTTGCAAAATCAATTTGCGGACAGCTCACTCATTTTTCCCTCTTGCAAACTTATTAGCTATTCAGCCCCGGCGAGCACTCGTAAGCATCCTTTGTCCCAGGGAGGGCTGGAGACCCCTTCATTAGCAGTGATTACTCTGAGCAGTTTGACAGCCTCCCAGCCCGCTTACAAGACTTTCCCATTCAGCCCTGCCCGGGGCTGCCCCGCTTCTCAAAAGAAACGGAAATATTCAAACATTTCTTCCCCCCTCCCCCCTGCCACCAGCTGAAGAGAGGAAAAGCTGTTTCTCTTCTCCGCCCTCCCCATTCACTTCACTTTTGATACAATATTTTCCTTCTTTGTTAAACCGGAGAGAGACGGGTCAAGGCAGACTTTTTAGCGACCCTTTTCTGAGTGTGTTGTTTAATGTAAATACAAGCTCTCTCCCCTTCTTCTCCGATTATTTATTATGATTATTATGATGATGATTAAAACAACGGAAGGCTCGGGAGGGCAAGGCTTGGGCTGATCTTCAGGAAGAAAAATGCTGAAAATACCAGGGAAATGACTTTCCTTTTCAATGTAGGAAGGGAAGGGGCAGAAAGAAAGGGGAGGTGGGGGGGCATTTTGTTTTCCGTTGGTGTTATCGGTACAGCCAAAGGCGGCCGGCGCAGCCCCGCGGAGCTCCGGCGGTGAATAGCGGAGCTCGGAGCTGCTCAGCTCCCCCGATCCTCCCGCACCAAGCGAGCGCTGGGACCGGGGCTGCTCTTCTCAGGGCAGCTCCGTGCTCCGCTCGCCGCCCCGACCGCTGCTTCGGACGGGGTTGATTTGTACCTTGGCT
>JANHFX010013729.1:0-79381 GCA_027560015.1 Chloroceryle amazona | reverse complement strand
CCTTCCTTTTTTCATTGATGTACCTGTAGAAGCCCTTCTTGTTATTTTTTGCATCCATTGCCAAGTTCAGCTCCAACTGTGCCTTGGCCTTCCTGACCTCTGCCTACACAATCGGGCAGCATCTCCATACTCTTCCCAGGATACCCATCCTGTTTACACTGCCTGTGCAGCTCATTCTTACTTTTTAGCTTGATCAGAAGGTCATGACTCAGCCATGCTGGTCTCTTCCCTTTCTTGCTTGATTTATTACACTTAGGGATCAAGAGCTCTTGTATTCTATGAAAAATGTTTTTAAAGATCTGCCAGCTTTGTTCTGCTCCCTTGTCCCTGAAGACCATTTCCCAGGGTGTCCTGTTAATTACTCCCTGAAGAGCTGGAAGTTTGCCTTTCTGAAATTCAGGGTCCTGACCATCCTCCTTGACTGATTTGTGACCCTTAGTAATGCAAATTCCACCAGTGCACAGTCACTGCTGCCCAGGCTGCCTCCAATTTTGAGGTCCTTGACAAGCTCACCTGCATTGGTGACCAGTAGATCCAGTATTGCATTCCCTTAGGTAGGGGTGTCTATTTTTTGTCCCAGGAAGTTATCATCAAGGCACTCCAGGAGCCTCCTTGACTGCCTACTGCTGGCCATGTTACTTTTCCAGCAAGTGTCAGGGTGATTGAAGTCCCCCAGCAGGACTGTGAGTGCCATACCTCCTGTAGCTGGAGTAGGAATGCTTCATCAATAGCCTCCCCTTGATCAGGAGGCCTATAGTAGACTCTGACCACAAGATTTCCCTTGTTACCTTGGTCTTCAATTCCTACCCATAGGCTTTCAACTTGCTCGTGCCTATTCTTTAGGGAATCTCCTCACATTAATACATTTCTTAACATAGGGGGCAGCACCTCCACCCCTCCTGTCCCTTCTGAATAGCTTGTAGCCATTGATAGCCACACTCCAGTCATAGGATTTGTCCCACCAGGTTTCAGTAATGGCCACTATGTCATAGCCTTCCAGCAGCACAGTAGCTTCCAACTCTTCCTGTTTGTTGCCCATGCAGCATGCGTTCATGTAGAGGCACTTCAGTGGGGCAGTCGGTTGTGTCCCCTTTCCAGAGAAACATCCATTAATTCCTTTGAGGTGTTTCCCTGATGTTTCCCTGTTGGCACTATCACAAGAGCCCCTGGCTCATCTCTGTGAGATTTTGGTTGTGCTGCTGTGTCCCCAGCATGCTCCAGGGTAATGGGCTGAAGTTCCTTACTAGCCCCCCATCCCTCCAACCCTGGTGTGTCGTCCATAATCTTGTGACACAAAGGCCCGATGGTATCATTATCCCCCTCCTCCTTCACATCTATTTGATCATTCCCAGGTTCTACTGCGAGTCCAAGCTCATTGATAGCTTTTGCATCTTCCCCACCACATGGCTCATTATCTTCTACTTCCCCTGAAATAGCAGTGGACCTGGCATACTGCCCCACATACATCCCAGGTTTGTTTCCACCCAGCCTGTTTTTTTCCCTTTCCCCCTTTGAACCTAGTTTAAAGCTCGGTCAATGAGCCCAGCCAATTCTTGTGACAAAATCCTTCTCCCGCTTTGAGAGAGACACACCCCATCTGCCGCCAGCAGGCCTGGACTCATGTAAATTGACTCGAGGTCAAAAACCCCAAAGTCCTGCTGGTGGCACCAGGTACAAAGACATGAATTGATCTGGTTGGTCCTCCTCAGTCTTTCTGGGTTGGTCCCCACAACTGAGGGGATGAAAGAGAACATGACCTGTGCTCCCACTCCCTTGACCACTTGACCCACAGCCCTGAAGTCTCTCTTGACAGCCCTCAGTTTTCTTCTTCCAAGGTCATCACTGCCTATCTGGAAGGTCAATGATTGATAATAATCTGTAGGCTGTACCAGGGCTGGCAGCTTCCTTACGACGTCTTTAACTTGTGCCCTGGGGAGACAGCAGACTTCCCTTTGAAGAGGGCCAGGTCTGAAGTGGGTCAGTTCCCTTCAGAAGGGAGTCGCCTATAACGACTCTTCTTGTTTTTTTTTGGTAGATGTTCGGATGCTGGGTTTGGGCTTCCTTAGTTTTGGGAACATTTCCAAGACAGGTGATTCATCTTCCTCACTGGCTGGCTGCACTTGCAGGGCATCGAACCTGTTCTGCAAGGGCACCTGGGAGGTTGGAGGAATAACTGAGGCAACATGCCTGCTGTGCCATGCAGGAACTTGTTGCCATTACCCCCTGTTGAAGGGGTGGGGTGAGGTGGGCAAAGCAGTAGGTTGCTTGCTGACCTGACCATGGACCTGCCTCCACTGCCTCCTTTCCTTTAGGTTTCTGCCTTCAGACTAACAGGTACAGGATATGTAGGGGGTACCTGACCCTTGGTAATTTTTAATGGGTGTTGCCTTTTCAGTCTCTGGGCAGGCAGAACTTGCCTCCACCAGTCAATCTCTTCCTCAGCCTCCCTGATTCTCCTGAGCTTTTCAACTTTGCCTTGCAGCTGTGTTGCTCGTTTGAGCTGATCAACCTGCTCACACCATGCACAGCTCCCTGCTACCAGGGAGAAGCTGAGGTATTCCTTGCAGCCTGTGACCTGAACCATCATGTTCTTTTGTGGGAGTACTTCAAGTACAATAGCACAGCAAAACATGATTATTTCTAATGTAATGGCAAAAGAGCTAAAATACTGGGCAGTTAGTGGTTCTGATGACTAGACAGGTAGTCAACTCAAACATGCTTACAGCTACCTTCTGTGACGACTCATTTGACATTACATATGAAAAAGAATCAAATATGTCACTTGTCAAGAGGAACTGGGTGAACAATTTGCAATATAAACAGCAAATTCAGCATATTAAGAACAAGCATCAACATGAGAAGAACAGCAACTTTATGCACAAAGAATTTATCTGACTTCCTAAACAGTGCAAAGGAACAATAGGCAATAAAAAGTTTGGTTTAAATTACAACACGTTTTTCAGTTGACTGCTCTCTGTAACACAGGACAGTATGTGCACAAACCTGAAACACAAATGCATAACCATAGCAGTCTGCACCTAAAGGCAACCTGGTTCAGTACCTTTGCAAATGTCAATTTCTCAGCTGCTAACCAAGAGAACACAAGAGCAGTCTGTATCATGCAGGGAAATACTCTCCCTGTTTATGCAGAACACTGCCAAAAGAAACATGTGAAGGTCTAAAGTCTTGGAAGAACAGCCTCATTATCTCTCTCTGATGGTGGTACGGGTAGAGAGTGAGAGAGAGGAAAAGAGTACAAGAGAGATTTCCAGTATGCTCCTAGTTTTAGCTAAATCAGAAGACAAAGAAAAAGCTTCACATCAGAAGTCTTCAAGCATCCAACTTCTAAACATAATAAAGCACCAACACTGGGACAACAGAACTCAGTTCTGAGAAATGGACAAGTACATGAGCTAGAACAGGACAAAGCAGAAATCCTAACCCGTGATAGACCCTCTGCTTCCCATTTTCCCAGTTGCCAGAGTAGCAGGCATTTGCTTATAGATTACTACCTACCTTCAGCTATATCAAATTCCGAGCATCAGGTGGCCTTCCAAAACTTAAGGCTGAGGACAGGAGCCACAGGACTTCCTACCGAACCAGTCCGGCCCTACCAGTTGTTCCATATGCAGTCACTTTGTTGATGTTCAACATACAATTTTACTGCACACCCATCTCTTGTTTCAATGTCTCTTTAGCATCTTCCCACTTTGCAACTGTGCAATCATTCAGAAACTGCTACAGGGCCTGAAGCACCATCAACCTCCCTGACTGCAGCCACCACTTAACAAGATACCAGAAGCCTATCACTGCCATTTGCATTAATTTCTGTGAGAACTGGTCCAGACAATAAACAGAATCCTCTTGTGATACTGTCTGCAACTAAGGAACTTGATAACACCAGATTTGGGGAATTTAGGGTAAAGAAATAGTTGGGGAGACACCACACTTACCTGCTATCACCAGCATTTGCCACATAAAGCTTCCCCAATAAATACACCACCACAAGGGCTGTGCAGCCACCAGAAATATTATACATGGTCCTCTCGCGTTCTATTTGCAAATCCTATGGGAAAGAGAGAACAAGGTTTATAACAGCAGCATTGCAGTTAATATTTTAGACAATGAATATTCCCTATAAATACATAAATAAAGTCTTTCTTAAACTGCATGTCCCAATGGCTTTCTTTACTGTTGCAGCTATGGCCACATGGCCATGGAGAAGAACAGAAAGTCAGGGAGAACCTATTACTTATAATACAAAGATGTTCAGAAAAAAAATCAGGACAGGAGAGTGTGAAACATCAGGCACCAAGGAACAAATGGCAACTGTGAAGGATGCAAGCGAATTTGCTACAGAAAAAGCACAACAAAGGCGAAGATAAATGTAGCTTAACAACAGGTATCTGGTGGTATAATTGGAGAGCGCTTTACATAGACAGCAAATAATGAATGAGCTCTCCAAAAGGGACACCAGGATTGCAGAGCATATACCTTTACATATGGCAGCAAGACACACTCAGGCCATAAATCTGCCCTTCTGAAATATAGGGAATGAGGGGATGCTAAACTTGTTAAGGGGACAAGGGTGGGGGGAAGGTCAGCAGAACTATTTACTGGAAAAAAATCTAGGCATACACAGACTTTCCAGGATGAAAGACATTATTTTACCCTGTGTCTCATCTCACTGCTTTTATGAGGTCCTGAAAAGGCTTAATTTTTATGCATGTGCAAGGGCCCAAGTTTAAGGACATACATACAGACTGAAATAGTTCTTCCTGTGTTTAGCTTCCAGTTGATTCTGAGTGCAAGAAATATTATATACAAAAAAGCCCTTCTGCTTAACAGAAGTGGAGAACACAAGTCACATTTGTCACCAACAATCAATCAAGCCCAGGAATGAAAAAATACATATATATACACATACATGTGTGTGTATATATACACACACATATATAGTCCCAGGAAAGCTTGAAGAACATAAAATATACACATAAATGAGCTATTTTCCACTTCTCCATACATTTTAAACAAAAACTGAAATATATACCCATGAATTAATTCTGATGCCTCTTCGTTTAGTTTGGGGTAATTAGTGTGTTAAAAATTACCCTCCTCTCCTGTGTCCAGAATCAAAACAAATGTTAAACTGGTATTTCCTTGTAATACTGGATTCAGAGGGCATCATTTAACTTTGCTATTGCAAGTACTGACAGATCTTTTCAGCTAAACCCTGCTTACACTTATGTGTTTTTTATTATGAATATATTTGCCTCTCTGTGTGTGCATACACACACAAAGCTATACTTCAGCCATTTCCATATTTGCACTGAGCAACAAACAGCTTCAATTGTCCATGCCTTGGGGTGTGGGATTTAGAGCTTTATTTTAGAGCTAAATTTATCTGAGGAAAAGCACCACAACAAATGCAAAGCATGACAGCTGCATTTGATTGAAAATCTGCAGAGTTGGAAGAGGTTGGAAACCGTGCTTTGTTTCCTACAAATTTCAGGAGGAGGTGGTGACCTGGGACAGTGGTGCAGATGCTTGGCAAAGGTGACTGTCCCAAATAACATGACTTCTCGCTGGCCGGTGTACGTTGATCGGACCCGAACCCATTTGTGCCATGAATACAGTCCTGAGGTGGGCGACATGCCAGGGCCAGCAAGAAGAGTGCAGCGCTGCCCGACAAGGCCATCCTCTGCTGCAGGCGGGAACTGCACTGCACTGCCAGAGAGAGGGGCTTTCACTGCTGCCTCTTCAACCATGCTCTCCTTGACTCGTGGGTCTCCTTTTTCTTTGTGGCTTCCTTTGCTTTTTTAATTATTTTTTATTTGTTTGTTTAGAAGGGAAGACCAGAAGAAAAAACACCTCCAAGCTAAAACCCAAATCCTGCAGAACCTTTGGTCACAGACATGGGCTTGTTATAAATGCCTCTTTATCTAATCTTGCCATAGAGAAGCTGATTTTCTTCCCCATGGTTTCTAGATATTTTTAAATTAAGCTGAAAAGAACAGTTCAAAGGAAGCAGACATTTCTAACCATCAAAATAATTTAAACTTACAAATGTACAGTGGATTTTCCAGACACGCCAGGAATTTTTAAAAACCTTCATCTCTGCAGTTCAGAGTATCCTCTGAGACCTTCAAACAATGTACAATTCCTCACCTGGTTTCAGCTCTGTCATATGTACACTTTGCAAAGGCTGGAATGCCTAAATTAAAATTTATTTCTTTCAATAAGCAGAATTCAGAAGTGTCTATTATAGGACAGAAGAGGAATAATCCTTAGGGCCTCATTTTCAGTTTCCTTGACTTAAACTAGATCTGTCTACTTGATTTTTTTTCAAATCATTGCTGTTCATGTGCTCTTCTATCTAGTTGTGGTTCAGAACTTGAATTTACTCCATGATTTGCCAGAGTATATTCAGTGTCACGTTTAATTTGATATTACGTACTTCTTTTGACATTTCCATTTTGGGGTGGGGGGGAGGAAATGAGGTGGAGGGTTTCCTACAGCTTAACAAGATTTGAGAGGAAAAAATAAACCAAATTAAAGTTCACCATTGCCACTAACTTACTTTGATATAGAGATGTTGGCTTTTAATGAAATCCTTTATAACAATGCTGCTGGGAAAGTGGTGCAGCAGAAACAAGGGCAGAAACCCAAAAACACCTCTTAAGCCTTTGCGAGTATAAAGAGGCTCATTCCAGAGAAAGCTTCATGTATACAAAGCTCATTTTCCACCTGAAGAAATATTTCAGAGCAAACTTTTTTTTTTTTTTTTTTTTTATAATTTCCTCTACACATCATAAACTGCATGCAGGGGAAGAGCTGAGAACGCTGGGCAGGACCAAATGATGCACCTTTCAGCCCAAAGAGCAGCGTGGGTCACTCACTCAGACTCTAGTAGAAAAGAATTTTCTATATTCAAAAGCTACTCTTCCATGCCAAGGAAGCAGCTAATTTAGCCTGGGCTCTGCCCCCCTTTTCAGGGCACACATTACAGTGGCAGGTAGGAGCTGGGTGTCCACAAGGGTTGCCCCACTGGCATTTCGGAGTTTGAGGGGGTCCCCGGTGTTTGACGGGGGTGCTGGTCTTCCTTCCTCGAGTGAGGGAGCGCAGGGCGCATGGAGCAAAGCCTGCAGGGGACACCACGAAGTGCCACGGGGTCCGTTTCCAGACCAGAGTAGGGGCCACTTTCTCCACCAATTACCCAGGGAGCCGAAGGACGCGGCGTCTGTCCTGGGACAGCCCATCCGCAGCCCATCCCGACCGCTCCGGGCTGCCCACTGCCTGCCTCGCTAAGGCTCCGACCTGCGCTTCCCAGGGCAAAAGCACGGGTTAATCACGCTAATTAACCACCTCTTCCAAAAAAGGAGAAAGATGACGCCACGAAGCCGTTAGCACCCGCTGTGCAGGCTCCGGGACCACCGACGGCGGCTTGCTCGTGCCACCTCGTGGAGACCCTGCGGAGGGAACCGAGCGCCGCGCCCGACCGAGCCGAGCCGAGGGCTCCCGGGGTGCTGCGATGCCCGCCCCCCAGCTTTTCCTTCCGCTTGTCGCGACCCACGAGCGATGGGACAGTTGCCACCGCGGGTTTCTGCGCACGGGCGGTGCAGAGGGAAGGGCATGAAGGTAGCAAGTGTGGCGGCACTAAAAGTGAATGGCAGCAACGGCCGGTGATAAGTTTTAGAAATTTCGGACCTTGAAAACAGAAGTAGGTGCAGTCGAATCGCAGTGTCATCATTGCATCAAGTTAGGGTACTGCAACGACAACTAAAATAAACATTTTTCGTCTATATCCATCCTCAGAGTAGGAGCCTTTACTCTATGATCTCAATCTTGCTATGAGAGCAAGCAGTTTTACTCCCTACACACACAGTATCAGGTATCTGTTTAAAAAAAATGTTTCTGAAAAAGGAATTGTTTCAAAAGGAGTAGACACAAAATGAACTCCTTAATTTGCTTTACCTCTGACAAAAACACTGTAACACTGTCTCAACCCTTCTTATTTTTACTGGCTACTTAATCAGAAACTTTTCAAAAGAAAAACTGTTCAACCTAAGTTGCTCTCTCAAGATTCTTCAAATTAAAATGGCACCAATCTTGCAAAAGCACCTGTCTAGATTTCATCCAAGTCAAAAAAAAAAAATCTCGAAGAAGAAAATCATGATACAGTGTATGCAGATTTATACCTTCCAATAAATCATACCGACTAGTTCCATGCCACTTTTTCGTATCCAGAATTAAACAGGGTACAGTGTGGAGTAGGTGTTTCCTGTTAATCTTTCTTTAAAATGCATACTACCTCACACACATGTATTAAATACTGGGAAGGATTATAGTTTGATGCTTCTATCCAGTACTGAACACCACTTGGAAACATCCTTCCTGTCTCCTAGAACTAAATCTATAAATAAATGCACACCTTAAAACTCAAGAGATGAAAATTAGAGGAATGTGACGTGATACCTTCAGAATCTGAGCTAATTTGTTTCCTTTTATCTGGAATAATTGTGACTACTGACAATTACTGACATTGAGCATTTTTATTTTTTAAACAGGGCAGTAAATTATCTGAGTACACACCAGAGGAACTTGCTAATCCCAGTTCCAACACGATCAGAGAACACCATCTCGAAGTACTTCAAAAAGGGGACAGTTTAATTTTTAAATTTCTAAGTTAGGCAATGACTTGGTTTGTGTCAGCTTTCCACAGTGTTTTACTGCATGTAGCTGTCAGACAAGCACTGTCCAAAGGAAGCCACACTCAATAAATGAAAAATAATTGTTAAAAGCCTACTGAAATCGATTAATTGAATTTTATTTGATACTTGAGGCAAAAACAGGGAGAACTTGACTACAATTCAAGAGGCACTTGGGGAAAAAAGTAACAGTATGCTAAATGCTTGCAGGAAAAGGCGACAAAACCATCATTAGATAAGCCTGATAAATAATAGATAAAATAATAAATGGTATATGTATCTACCCAGCATTTTCACCAGGTTCAAAGGGCTCCTTTGCAGTGATGGGTGTTTCAGGAAACAACACCTATAAGTCTGCCTTTGTGTCCAGGAAACACAAGCTTTCACCAAGTGCCAGGTAAAATGGTACGCTCTACTGGCACAAACCCTCGTGCATTATGCACATGTCAGCTGCACTCACCTAACCCTACAACATCCATGATGTTCCAGCACAAATAGGGCTGAATAAACAATATGAAGTGGAAGAGGGTCAAAGACTACTAGAGAGTATGAGATAGCAGGAAGTTAGACTGAGGCAGAAGGAAGATCAACCATTGCAAGCATAGATGAGATTCATGAGTGTTGATGTTATAAACCACTCCCTCACATGGACTCTTTTTCCTAAACCAATTATAAGCACAAGACCTCCAAGAGCTCAAAGAAAATATAATTATCTATTGCTTTTCTCAATCTGACTTTTTATAACACTTCCTTCTAATGTAAAAATTAATGATGAAATTACATTGCACTGTGGTGGACACAGATAGCAAAGACAGTTGATGAACTTCAGACCTTTAATAAAGAACAAAAGAGAGAAATAAGGTATCTGATCTGTAGCATATGAACAAAGACACAGGGAGGAAAATAAAATAGTCTCTGTACTTCAGTTTAGAAAAAGGGAGGACAGGTTACTATGACCTGTACACGGAGGACCCAGACACCATTATCTGTAGTGAGTTATCCAGGGTTTCCGCATCTGTCATACTCTATCCATAAAAGTCCTCCCAAGCAGTCAGGTGCCTGGACATGAGCTGAATGGGTCTTCTCTGTGAACACCTACCAAACAGGTACGTGAACTCAAAATAAAGCAGGGCAGTAACAGCCCTGCTCACTCTCATGCGTTCAGGCAGACAGTGATGGGTAACACACACACTGTTCTCCTAAGCAAGGCAGAGCACTTTAAATGACCCTTCATTAGCTCTCTTACCTTTGCTTTCCAGTTCCGTAAGACTCATCATTTCTCATCAATTCTGCACTTAGAGCCAGTTTCAACAGGAGAGAGAGAGTCATGTCGTGCACTCAGAGTCTGACACTCTTCTGACCTGAAAATCACCCCAACTGAAGCATGAAATTCCCTCTTCTCAAGCATGCTGTGAACCCACTAGGGTGCAGTGAATGGGCAATGCCATGTTTTCCCTTCTTTCTCGACAGAGAACAAGCTAGTCCTCCCTTTCTGAAAGGGGCATGCTAAACCAATAGGAGATTTTCATGTGTCCTTCTCTTTTCAGCTAGCAGAAATGGAGCCCACTAGCCACAGTGCTAAGTCTGCTCATGGGCCCCCCACTGTGCGATGCCTAAGCCACAGCTGTGGATCCTACCCCTGTACTCAGCAGGAGCAGGGAGGGGATCATTCCTCTGTACCCAGCTTTGGTGAGACCGCACCTCGAATACTGTGTTCGGTTTTGGGCCTCTTTCTACAAGAAGGACGTTGAGGTGCTGGAGAGGGTACAGAGACAGGCTGCTAAGCTAGTAAAGTGTTTGGAGCATCTCTTATGAGGAAAGGCTGAAGGATCTGGGGCTGTTTAGCCTTGAGAAAAGAAGGCTGAGGGGAGACCTTATTGCTCTGTACAACTCCCTGAAGGGAAGTTGTAGCGAGGTGGAAGTCGGTCTGTTCTCCCTAGTGGCAAGCGACAGAACAAGAGGAAAGAGCCTGAAGTTGAACCAGGGGAGGTTCAGACTGAATAATGGGAAGAATTCCCTTACTGAAAGGGTTGTCAGGCATTGGAGCAGCCTGCCCAGGGAGGTGGTGGAGTCACCATCTCTTGAGGTGTTTAAGAGATGGGTAGATGTGCTTAGGGACATGGTTTAGTGGTTTTGATAGGGCTAGGAATAAGGTTGGACTTGATCTTGAAGGTGTCTTCCAGCTGAAACAATTCTATGATTCTATGACATACCCACTTAAAAGTCCAAATCTGTTTGGTAAGTCTGGTTGCCTGCACTTCCTTGGGGAGAAAGGACAATCGAGCAAGATAATTGCTGTTGAGAATTCAAAGTGAAGCACCACTTCATTATAGCAACTGTAGCCTCTGATTAGATACATATACTAAACAAAGCTCACATATAACAGGAAAAACAATGATCGGATACTTCTTTTCAGACAACAAAGACAACCTCCAAGAAACACTCATTAATTCAAGAACCTTATGCTCAAACAAGAGACTTTTCTAAAAGCAAACCAAACCAAACAAAACAAAACAAAGAAACCAAACAACAACTACACAAAAAAAGAACAAAATCAGGTCTTCCAAGACCTGATCTGCATGTACTCTGTCAGGCCAAGCCTCTGCCCTACCTGACAAGAATTGTTTTTAACAACATCAAGAAGTGAATTACAAAAAAACCCTCACAAAACAGCCTTCCCACAGGGAAATTGATGGATATTCTGTTTCCATAGAGTCATGATTTTCCTTCCAGTTGTTCATGCTGTACACAAGTCCAGTGGGCGGTAGGAATGGCTGTCATGTCCTATTCACACACCCAACCTGCCTCAGTCAAAAGCTGACTCTACAGTCACTATGGTGCTTTGTGAGCCACTCCAACACTAACGTGAACTAACAAGTCATTGCATCAAAGATGCTGCTCCTTATCCATGTCCCTGATGTGACCTTTTATGACTTCTTTATGTAGTTGTAGGCAACATGAACAAGAGTCTGTGGTGCAGGGAATGCTGAGAGCCTTTGCTACTCTAGCAAGGCAGGAAGACTTGTAAAGTGCATGTGCATGAAGCACACAAATAATTCTGTCCACACTGAGATGGTGTTTAGGTAGGGGAAGAAGAAAAAAAAGTGAGAAAAATCCCTAAACGTTCATCTATAGGCCATGCAACTCATTAATATATGCAACAAGGACTTCAGAGCACCGAGACATACATACCATTTCCTTGAACGCACTTTCTATGGCCCCAATAACCAGGCACTCATGTGGGATCTTCTTCTCAGTGAAGAAGCGTGTTGGAGGGGTGCTGGGTGAGCCTGGGGCTCCCACACCACCACGCAGGGAGGCTGCCCGTGTCAGCGTCCTGCTGTTGGCAGACGGGTTGTCGGGCTCCTCTCCCAGGCAGGTGGGTGGGAGTACAGCCGTGTTCCTCAGGATGTCCACGATCTCCTGCAGCTGCTCCAGGATATGATGCTGCAGCAGTTTGGAAGCAACCACAGCTGCCCCTGACCCAGCATGTCCATCGAACAGGGACCAGTAGTATAAGTTGATCCCATCTATGTCCTGGAGAAGTAGAAGGGGAATAAAGGGAAGGAAAAGAGATGGTCACTGTTACATGGCCATGAGTGAGGTGATGAAGCAGCTGGTGGAACATGGACAGCAGGGAAAGCACAGGTAATTTTCAACAGAAAAAACCTTCTTTCCAAAACTGAGAAATACCTACTGCGTTAGTAAACATCCAGCAGGAAGTAGATGCATATTTTTGCCACACACCTCCATAATTTTAGTTTTTTTCTTTTCCTTAACCCTTTCAAAAAATAATTTAAAAAAAGGTTGAACTTTGAATCTTTCTCACCTTACAGCCATCACAGGATGCGCTCACCAAGCACAGCTGCCACTGTGAAACTAAGCTAATTTCCTAATGACTGTAAATCAGAAGGAAAACATTAAAAAACAAACAAAAAAACAAACAAACCAACCAACCCCACATAATTGATAAATGATGGACCTATCACCACAGAGACCAAAATTCCACACAAGACAGCACCTGTTACTTTTTTTCTTTTTTTTACACTAATCGCGAGATGAAGGACCTCAGTTTGACATCTTGTAACTGTTCACAATCTCCTGCAGCTGCTCCAGGATATGGTGATGCAGCAGTTTGGAAGCAACCAGTGGTACAGGCTGATCCTTACTGGATTACTTACCACGTAAGGATCATGCTGGATACATCCTGTAATGGTGGAAAACCTAACAGACGTACATTTCTGAATGAGGCTCCTTAGCCTGGCCCACACTCTTACGCAAGCCTGGTAAATTCACCAAAAAACCTGCTGTGAAACTCACCCCTGAAGGCCTAAGTGGCAGTTGTGTTAGCCTGCTTTGGGCTCAGAATCTCTCCAAACTCACATAACAGCTGGTCATAAAATTCTGTTTCAGCCATTTTTAAAGAAAAACAGGATTACCATTTGTAAAAATAGATTGCTGTTCATGCACAATGTAGATTATTTTGCCAATAGAAACAAGTATCCCAAAGTAAAAGTATTTAATCTGGAAACTGGAACAATTTATTCAAAATGACAACACTGCCTCCTGGAAATTGTAGATCAAACTACTTTTGCTCCCATTCTTCTGTTATGGTTTGACTCCCTGGCCAATTCACCTCATGATGCACCATGGATAATGCTTCCACAGCTTATGTCCTCATGTCATGCAAAAGGTGCTACTCCTTTCGAGATGTGCTGCCTTTGGGGGAAAAAACCCAAAGGCATTACATGTCTGATTGAAATGGAAATATTTTACCTTCCACCTAGGGGAAGAAGTTTTGTCCTACCCCCAAACTATTGGAAACTTACAATTAAGAAGAAGTTTAACAACCCTGCTGCACACACGTGCACTAATTTTCTTATGTGTTCCAGAGCAAGCCTCCAAAATCTGTTATTTTATTGTTGTTTATTATTACAGCATTTTACTGTTTGTTTATTATTGTACTGTTGCTTGTTACTTCATTGTTGTTACTAACAATTCAATATCATTATTACAAGCATAACACTGGATATATCCTACACTGAACAAGCCTCATGCAAATTTGTTAGTCAAATAATGTGCCATTTGAGACTGGGAAGCTTTAAAACAGACCAGAACAATGGCCCATGACAAAAAGTGAAATTGAAACGTTATTGCTTCCTTTGCCTAAACCAACCGGCAGCACAAATTAGGACAGAGAAGCTCATATAGGCCTGAGCTATATTCTCAGGCTCTCACTGACATGGCCACATCAGTTGTAGTAGTTCTTTTGGAGTTTTCTGGTATTGTCCTTTTTGAATGAGTAATTCCTAAACAAGAGGGTGTTGCTACCCGTTCAGCTAAGTTCACACATCTACATTGCATACCTCCAAGATAGGTCTCTAAATTGCCCTTATACTGAGAGAAAAACACTCCTGCACTTTCAGACTACGCTCATCTCATTCCAGACTAGATTTATTTCTCTCTATGAACTGCAGAAGTACCCTAGATAACTAAGAAGTCTGTTATGAGCACATGCAGTCAGGGGAGATGACTACCAAAATGCTGCTTTTATACACACATTGTGTGAGATGCTCTAGGGCTTTAACTTTAGTTGGGATCTGCATGCATTACTTAGTAACCTAGTTTCCAAAAACTTCTATGTATTCCTATGAAGCTTCATTTACTTCTGAACTAGCAAAGAGACTATAACCACAAATAGCCTATTAGCTGTCTAAAAAAGGAAGAAACAAATTCCTTTTCCCCACCCTATGAATAAAAACAGTTCCTCTATTTTAAAGAAATGAATTCTTCAAAACCATACCAATTTGATGAGAATTAAACATATGGTACAAATAAAGCAGAGACTCTAAGAATAAACAGGAGTCAGCAGTCAGGACATACAGGTGAGACAAAAATCACAAAAAGGTCCTTACTTTAGAGGTCCTTAGTTTTCCTCCAACAGCTGATACTACCCCCATAGCCACCAAGAGTTTACCAATTTCGGTGTGCATATGTATGGTTGTTCTCCCTTTCATATCTGGGAGCTTGAACTTCTTCCCAAAAGTACTGACATTCTGCAGACTCTCAGAGAACAAGACATCTATTTCTACCAGCTTTGGCAGTATTCTGTCAAAAGTAGTCATTCAAACATCAACCTCTATTAGATTTTTTAACTGGACAGAACCCTCATTTGTGGAATATGATCAGTCACCACAGTGATTTATTTTAGAATTTCTTTCAAAAGATTCTGATTTAACAACATTCTGAAAAGCTACCCAATACATGAAGTGTAAACAGATCCTTCACAGCACTGACCTTACAGTTTATTTCCAGAATGTACTAGGAAATCTAATAAGCTTCAGGCTCCTCAACTGCTGACCTAGCTTTCAGGAAGGTTCAGCGGTCTCCTGGGTTTTGTAATTGTAAAATATAATTAAGACAGGCAAAGTTTTGGGTCGAACGATGGATGAGAAATCATGAAAGAAAATTCACACATACACATAAAATTGGAGCTTAGTTATAGGGGAAAATAAATAAATAATAATTAAAAGGGCAGCCTTAGCAATATATAGCAATCAATTTGGGGCATTTTTTTTCAGATAAGCTAGACCGTGGTCCTACATTGCAAAATTTCAGAATTTCAAACAGGCAAATAAATCACACTGCTACTCACAATTTATTCTGAAAACCACAACCAACCCCAACTATTATTGTTCCAAATATGAGCTACAATCATCAGATACATTAGAGTGCATCTTTAGTTTTGGCAGTTACCACCCCATCCTCAGAGAAAAGCCCCCTCATGTTACCAGTATGTTTGTCTACCTGTGGTAAGCAACCACCCTCATGTCACACAAAACAAATACTCTGTCCCACCTTTGTGACAAAGGAAACTGTATATCCTCACATTACAATGACAATTAATAATGCATCACATTAAGTCCTGCAACCTGACTGTCACTATGACAATATCCTGGCATAGGATTCCCATTTCACTCACCGATAGTCTTCGGTATTCATTACCAAGGTACTCCCATAGTTACAGGTATTTAAATATAGTACCAGTGAAAAAGCTGCACAATTTAAAGTGAACGCTCCTAAATGAGGACAGCGGGCAAATACAGTGGAGCAGGGTGGGGGCAAAGAAGAGAGAATTAATTTAGGGTTGAATTTGCAGTCCTTCCTTTCACTGTCCTGCTCAGTTTATCATCTGCTCTTTAAAGAAGAAACACATATTTATGCTATTTAACAGGTTTCCTTGGAATTTTGTGTGTGTTACAACTAAACAATGTTCACTTCTCACCTCCTCATTTCTGTCCCACCACTACCTTCTTCCCACCCCTGGAAGCTCTGCAGAGTCAAGGTGATGACAGCAGCACCTAACCTGTGTGGACAACCCATGGATATCCAATTCTCTTACAGTGCCTGGCCAAAACGCACTTGCCAAAGGCTTGCCAGGGCCACACCGATGGGGTCAGCATTAAATAACAGTAATCACACAAACTCAGACACAGCTGCCGTTTAAGTTTAACAAACTTCCCAGAAACAGCATAAAACAAAGATGTCATATGGCCTTCTCAAAGATTCTGTAGAAAAGGAAGAAAAAGTCATTTTCATTATCCTCAGGTTTATTAAATCAGGAGACAGTTTAAGTTCCAGTTACTACTCCTCTTCTGCTCCCCACTTTAAAAACTAAACCAAACCAGAAGGCATCTTTATTTTAATCAGACAAATACTCAATAAACTGCTTCCTTCATCCTTTCTTCCTTCAATACTTCTACAAGGTGCTTCACCCCTTGAAGACAATTTCAGGTCATGTGTTACAGTGGGATTTCCCTACAAGGCATTTAGAGTATTCAGCCTCTGGCTTTCTTACTAAATACTTGCTGGGACGATATTATACCACTCACTAGAATGTCTCAGGCCTCTATTTCTATATCCTATTGATATAGGGTAATCTGCACCCTCATCACATTTAACACCAAACCACTACAGGATTTAAAAAATATTTGTTAACAATGCTATATACGGGCAAAACACAATATTGTACTTCATGGTATAAAAATATGAAAACATAAAAATATGACACATTATAGAAATGTGTACATCTTTGTTTTACTTTTTAGATCTATTCAACCAGCAAAAAATGTACCAAGGAAAAAGTCCTATTAATTGCTAGTGTAAGACTGCCCTCTAGTAGAAAACTTTCTCCAGAAATATGTTGCCTATGTTGTTGGGAAAATATATTACAAATTTAAATTCACAAGCTATGGTCTAATAACATGGTAGAATAGGTTTTACACAGCTAACTAATGAGTGCTATAGCACTCATTCAAGTCTCGTGTAGAAAACAGAAGTAAATCTGTAGATAAGAAGAGAAATATAAAGAACACAGTAATAAGTAGCATAACAACAGTATATTATGTTACACCGATCAGCTGGCTCCTCGCTTGACACATTACACTAGTTTCTGGTGGAAATATGTCAAAAATAAAAGAAAGAATGGAAGATATGAAATAAAAATGGTTTTCTCGAGAACGAAGAAAGGGAGTTCCAAAACCAAGATGAAAGATACACAATCAAAGTAGGAAATACACCAGTAAGGAGAGGAGAAAAAACCTCAGAAAATTCCTTGAGATACTTTGTGTAACACAGGATAAGCGGATATTTAATGAGGATGATAACCATTACGTTTAAAATGGATAAAAAGAACAGCTTTCAAAACTATGCAGCCACTTTATAGACCCTACCATTATGATACTATAACATTATGATGACCATAATGATGGATACCACCAAGGCTAGAGAAGACACCTTTCCAAAAATGAAGTAGTTTTATACTCCTGTATTTTTAATGTAGTCTAAACATATTAACTCTGCAGTGTTTGGAAAAAGTTCTTTCTGAGGAAGATGATTAATCATGTGGTATATTATAAAGAACATAGCATCCATTTTGCTCTTGAGAAGCATTTGATACTACTCAAAGCTAGAAGTTAATTGGACTTTGTAAAACAATACTACAAAGCTGATTATGTTCCATACATGCCCACAAAATATGAAAAGCTAGGCAAATTCAGTACAGCTACATTCACCCACATCCCAGATGAAGAGGCCTGTGACCATTTATGACCCATGGTAGGCCTGGAACTTAAACGTGGTGTTAGACCAAAGCTAGTACCTCTGCACAGCACCAAGATGCATCTACCCAGGCTGGTGTCTGCACAGGGGTCTTTGCAGTGTGTATGACCCAGTGATGCCCTTCTTGTCAAACAAACCTATCATCTGGACCAAGCACATTGTTGCTTAACTTGATGTGTTTTATATACATGAACAGGTACTGTGGCCAAATGCTTGCTCTTTAAACATAATTAATGCATACAAAAATTAAATAAAATGGAACCAAGTGTCTGCATGACCTAATAGCAAACAGTTGCTAAAATGTAGACTGTTAAGACAAATTCCGTTTTGCCTTGTGTAACTATATGCAGAACTCATAGTCCCAGCAAGTACAGGGCATGATTCTTTACCCCAGCAGTGTGCAAATACATACTTGAAAAAGAAAAAAAAAAGATGACTGTCTGAATACAGTGAGGAATATCAGCACATAGGAACTGGGACAGGTGATTCAAGGAAAGAATAGGGCGATTTGCAAACCTGGAAAATCTGTTAAGAGTCTGATAATATTGCAGCAATAATGAAATATGAAGCAGAAGAGAAGGAGCAAAAGGTGAGGAAGGACACAGTGAAAGAGGAGCTTGTTGCTCAGGACCCTGATGACCCCTGCAGCTGTGAGGTGTACTAAGATATGGGCTTTTGGGAGAGAGGCATACTGCTAATCACAATCTGGTTTAAAACAAAAACAAAAACGAAAAAAAAAAACCCACAAACACAAAAACAACAAAACAAAACAAACAACAAAAAATATAAATAAAAAAAAAACCCAAACAACAACAACAACAAAAAAATAAAATCAGAAAAGGGTACTTACAGTTCACTGAAAGACTAATTATCACTTGAACCTGTGTTCTCCCAGCAGCAGAAAGACTACATAGCCACATTGTCCAACTAACATTCAGATAGGACATTTAGCATTACATGGCTGGCTAAATGTCTGAATCAAACATACACTATCAATCATTGCTGAAGACTGAGCTCATGGTTAAAGAGCAGATGAAGTAATTAGCCAGTCGGGAAACATAACAGATGAAGAATAGCAGATGACTGCCAGTAGACAAGTGCACGACCTACATCATTCTCCACACAAAGAGAGGAGCCACAGTCCACACAAATCACTGAATTCAGTGTGCTGGATGATCCTACCCTACTTGCATAAACCAACCTTGATACACTTCATGAGGTTCAATAAGCACAAGTGTAGAGTCCTGCATCTGGGGAGGAATAACACTAGGCACCAGTACAGGTTAGGGGTCGTCCTGCCGGAAAGCAACACCACAGAGAAAGACCTTGGAGTCCTAGTGGACAGCAAGGTATCCATGAGACACCAACGTGTCCTTGCGGCCAGAAAGGCCAATGGCATCCTGGGGTCCATTAATAAAACTGTGTCCAGCAGATGTAGGAGGTTCTCCTCCCCCTCTACTCTGCCCTAGTTAGACCACACCTGGAACACTGTGTCCAGTTTTGGGCTTCCCAATTTAAGAGAGACGGGGATCTACTGGAAAGAGTCCAACATAGGGCTACAAGGATGATTAAGGGACTTGAGCATTTCCCCTATGAAGAAAGACTGAGGGAACTAGGGCTGTTTAGTCTTGAGAGAAGACTGAGAGGCAATTTTCTTAATGTCTATAAATACCTGAAGGGTGCCCATCTCTTTTCTGTAGTGCCCAGCAATAGGACAAGGAACAATAGGTATAAACTTGAGAATAAAAGGTTCTACCTCAACATGAGGAGGAACTTTACTGTGAGGGTAATGAGAGCACTGGAACAGCCTGTCCAGAGATGCTGTGGAGTCATCTTCTCTAGAGACTTTCAAAACCTGTCTGGATGCATTCCTCTGCAACATGTCCTAGGTGATCCTGCTTTGTCAGGGGGTGTGTGGGTGTAGGTGTGTGTGTACTCAATGATCTTTAGAGGTCCCTTCCAACCCCTAACATTCTATGATTCTGTGATCATCAAGGTTGGTTCACTGCTTCAGTAAAAAGAACCCAAATGACAGTCTAACCCTTAATAAAATTGTGTGCCTTTATAAACAGTGATACTGCTATGTCTGCAGTGACTGTCACTGAACAAGTCAACCTCATCAGCTGTCCTGTGCCAGGACACTAGCACAGACACACCATTACCTGTGCTGGGAAATTAGTGCCACTGACCTTGACACAACTGTGGTTTGTGTCAACCTCAATAAGAACTCAGAGGCTAGCAAGAGTCAGGGATCAGAGGCATACTGGATGTTCTGAAGGGAAAGCAAATTTACATGTATGAACTTCACTATGCTTCAGGGCTTAATGCTGGAGAAAGACACCTGATCGGTTGGATTTTTTTTACTGACAAATCAAGTAGAGCTATTAGTCTCACAGTATTCCGCAGCAGTAAATTCCTCAGGACTGTATTTTCAGGAATGAAACAAAAAGGAAAATCCAAGGAGTATTTCCCTCCCCATCTTTAAGCTAAAATGTCTTCGACGCAAAGAGCACTTTTCAATGCAAGAAATCAAAAATCAAGTAGTAGAGCTAAGAAATATATAGTTTAACTGTTTGGTATTTAAGCAGAGGTAATTAATAAGGTAACTCAAAAACATATGAAACATTCAGTAAGCATCTTTTAGGGTAAGATTGCCACATCCTTCCATATTTATTTTGTATTTCTCCACTGACAAGATACAGAATTCTGCTTACCGAATTGTCTTTCAGCTGGAGACCTTCTCCATTGGGCAGCGATGACCTCCGTTTCGTTGAAGAGTTCTTATTTGGTGTAGAATTAGTGCCTCCAGCTTTCTTCTTGACAAAGAGGACTTCACAGCTGGCTTGATCTTCATTGTGTGTGCTCTTCCCTGCATTTATCACCCTAAGACAAAACAAAACCAAAACAGAAAATAAGGGACTTTTTTAAGCTAGGAAAGCACAAAAGCCTCCACCTGTATCTCGTGTGACTCAAGATGTACAGAACCGTAGCCCAGAGGTACTGCAAATACCAGATGAATTAAAATACCTTTCTTACACACACATATGCACATATGCATACTTGATTGTTTCCATACACCTATACACAGCACAACAAGCATTTTTCACAGAACTATGTGAATAAGAACCAGTGGTATCATGAGTGTATTTTACCCTAAGGCATACCATACTTTTCTTTAAAGGGACTACTTGATGGTCAAGGCTGATAACACTTATGCCTCCTCCTTGAAACATGAGATCCCCAGTTACTTTTCTACCCACCAGCCTCTCAGATGTGGTGAATAATCTGTTGGCCAAGGGTGCGCATTCCCTCAAGTTCTGAGTCTTGCACAAAGAAAATACCTGTTGTAAATCTAAAAAGCTGTTACTGCTAAAGGCACAGAAAAAACGTGCCACTGCTATTAGCCTGTTCAAAGGGCATATATGAGAAACACTGTGACAGAAGTACAAAGGAAAGGCTTTGCCTTGTATTTCAATGTACAAGTCAAGCTTGCTTGTACCACAATGACACAGAGATGCATACTAAATACATCCTTCTAGCACTGCACAACACCACAAAGCCCTCCTCCCTGCCAAAAAAAAAACCCTCAAACCCTCTCTTCTGTGTCCCACCTGAAGCATGGGGAGCAAAAGATTTGCCCCAAGTGCTGCAGGTATGCAGAAACCAGCACTAAGAGCCCAGTACAAGCTGCAGACAGTCAAGAGTATCTTGAGACTTGCACCATAACTGTTCATCTTCAGTGATGAAGCTGAAATAACAGCTGTTCTACCACCAACATTTAAAAACACCAATCAGAAGTTTGCATTAGTATTCTCCATCTCAGGACAGTCAGGTTCAAAGACGTGTTTTGCTTTCGACATGAGAACCTCATCACAAACTAATTTTGCATCAGTAGATACCACACTCAGTACAAGATATGGTTTGACAGTGCTAGGATCACACAGGGTAAACCCATGCAAGCTGGAACTGTGTCTTGTCCCAACCAAGCAGAGACATTATCATTTGGACGCAAGCATGTCTTCTTCCACAAAACCTATCAAACTACTTCTCTTTGCTACAAGGTTTGATATGGTGTTTCCACTGCTGGACAAACACCGAGGTTCATGTCAGGCACATGATGTCTTTAAAAACAACTGCTGCCTCCCCAAAAAGTAAAACACCTTGAAGGCACATCATAATCCTGGTGGCAAGTTCAAGATATACCTGACTTCTTGATCGCTAATGTTTTCATTACTGTAAAATATTACATAACAGGATAACACTTGCTAAAGGTTGTTGAAACAAAAACAAAATGCAAAGGAAGGCTTGCAGGGGACTCTGCCCCAGCTTGCCCGCTCATGTTGAAATGTAAGTTCTGAGTTGGCTTTGCTTAAAGGTAATATACTCTCTCGATTTCCTAAGAGCAACATGATACTGTGTCATGCAAATGAGTATTCTGCCTCTGATTAGAAAAAAAACCATCTTCTAAGAAGATGTGCATACACTACAATTAACTGCTTTCAGAAACACTTTCCTCACAGCACCAAATGTCACACACTGCAGTCTGACATCTGTATGCACAATACCACCAGTTGTTTACAAGTATTTTTTGTAAATAAACACCAACTGTGGATAAAATTATTTTGTGAAACACCCAGAGAGCAGAGATTAAGGAGCATCTAGTTGTGAGGCACTTGTGAGCAGTTTAACCACTCACCCCCTGTAGCACCTAACCTTTGAGCAACTGGAGATCAAACACTGAGACGCAATAAGCTTCTGCTGGTCTGAAAGCTCGACATTTTCCTGACATATTGGGAAAAAAAGGAACCATATATTCAGAAATGGGGAGGAGGGAAGCACAAATCCCAAAGAATTTAAATTGACTGACCAGCACCTCTTTAGTTTGAAATGCTACAAGCATGATTAAAATACTGCAGCAGCACAGCAAGTGTAGTTTTAGCATATAAAGAGCTAATTAACATTCAGTTTAGCTAATCAGCCTCTTCACTGATACTGCTAGATGTTTCCAACCCCATGCAAAAAGAAAAAAAAAAAAAAAAAAAAGGCAGAAGACAAAAGCAACTCCTTACAAAAATCACCACCTTCCTTACAAAAATCACTCCAGTCTTGGAGCTGCTCTGGTTTCTAACCTTGGCGATGGCTTCAGGACTTGAACGGTAGGAGATGTTCTGATGTTCAATGTCATGTTATGCACAATACAGTATAATTTTATAAAGCACATGCCAAGAAAATTTGTCAAGGGACTGAATACATTAGAAAGGCTCCAAGAACAAAGTGACCTAACAGACGAGCTCAGCTACCATGAAACGCCTGGAAGTGAACCTGCATACCAAACACCTTGTTAGGAGAGAGCATGGTCAAAAAGAACCTGGCAAGACTGAATTCTAAGAAGACATGAGGGCTGGGATGTCAATGTATGTTTCCTTGCAGAATGTCACTATCTCCCCAAAATCCATTATTCCTCTCTCCAGCAGATGATAAAGGGTTTGGTTTTTTTTTTTTAAATCCTTCTGAAGACTTGAACTGATCATAATGTCAAAACAGTACTTATGGGTGCTACTAGGTAATGCTGAGACTAGATGACAAAAAGCTGGCCCTTTCCTGACATTAGCACTATTCTATCACATCCGATCTCATGGGCAAACTTTGGAAGAGGGCCACAGTGAAGCTCTGTGTTTTTAATCTGAAAGCTTGAGCTACGTGTTGGTGCTTGATGCCTAGCACAGAAGCTGGTAACACCTACTCAGCTTCAAACATGTCCGTCTTTGCTGCCTTTTGAAATCCTTTTCTCTCTGCAGCTTCTTAAATCCCTCCTCGAGGCAATTCTTTCAACCAGCTTTCCAATGTTGATTTCACTGTTGTCTTTCCTCCTTGCTCTCCCAGACTGTAACTTGGCAGGACAAAAACCGCATCTAAACTGCTTATACAAATAACAAAGCAGAACTAACAAGATATTCATATCTCCAAAAGGTAACTCTTAATTAGACCTCTGAAAATTTTGATGGAAAATCTACCATGTCCCTCCTCCCACACAGTAAGTGCCTCAGCTTCCTAAGATTTTCAGTTCCCCTTCTTATCTCTTTTTCTGCCTGCCTTAAAAAGAAAATAAGTTAACCTCCAGTAAAGTGAACAAAGTGAGAACGAGCACTACCTTTTCACATATAATTCAAAAATGCCTCCCCCAACAAAAAAAAAAAAAAACTCAAAACATACAGTTGTCCTCACTTCCATTTTACCATGGATGCATATAATAAAATCTGAAGAAAAAGGAAATAAAAAGAGACTTCAGGCCTATATAATTCTTTAGCTTTTACTCAGAGACATGTTTTCAATGGAATTCTTGCGTTTGTTTTCTCTCCTCATGATTCCTCGAGGAACTGTTTGATTAGACCTATTCATGATCAACTTGTTTCCACCCTTTCCCTTCTCTCCCCCCATCACCCATTTATCGCTATCCAATCTTTTATGGGGTTCAGCTGAATTAACGTATCTAATTTAGATTAGAAGCTCCTTTTTTTTCCACAGTGTTAGCTCTCTCTCTTTTGTGAATAAACATGCATTGCTCAATAACAGTTTAATAATCCTGAGGTTTAGTTCACAGTATAGTAGTGCTAGTAAAACCAAATCCTACTTTGCAGACAGGAGCTTCCTGAAGCCTGCACAGTGAAGTAGTGGGATTTGGTCACATTTGAAGAGGTACTTGCATCAACCTTGATGGACACTTCAATACTTTATGAGACTAATCTCTGACATGTCCTCAGCTGAACGGGAATCCTCCAGATAGGAGCCACCTAGTTTGTCTGGCTCACAATAAGCATTCTCCTCCAGATAGGAGCCACCTAGTTTGTCTGGCTCACAATAAGCATTCTGCTGGTATCTTGCGAGACCCCAAATCTCATACAACTGAATAGAAATGTAGGTCACATTGTGCTTCTATTCCTCACTCAACAAGCAGTGCTGAGGTCACTCATTACAAAATCTTAAGTTTATCTTAAAAGAATCAAAACAGATCAGTTGATCAAATCCAAAATGGATTTTGATAAGTTTCTTGAATAAGAAAATACAAAAGCCTCATCTAAAAACCCCACAAAAACAAACATCCCCAAACAACAACAAAAAAAACAAACCAACCAAAAAACTACCCCCCAAATCCTCAAAAAAACAACACACACAAAAAAACCAAACCCAACACAACCACCTCCCAAAATAAAACCTAAACAAAACAAAACCAAAACAGCTCAAATCTTTTGAAGCATTTCTATTCAGCTTTCCATTTTTCAGACCAATATTAATACATATGCTCTTTGGTTGGTTTACTCCTCCCTATATCATGTTTGTTGAAATTTATTTGTTTCAGCAAAAGTTTCAAGCTGTGATGTAGGAGAAGAGTTTTATCCTGGTCTAAATCTCAAACTCTGAAAAAAAATTAACGTAGTTGTTCCAAGTACTTGCATTTTGTAAACTCAGTAAGTCTAGCAAAATTTTGTATGCAATATACCTAGATAAAAATAAAAGTTCAAGGCAAAGAGCTCAGCAGAAATTCTCAATGATGCACAACAGCGTTGTGAACAAAAAACGCTTTTTGAAATTTAAGGACTAAGACAGCTACAAAAGCTTGGGGAGTTATGTTGCAGCAGAAGCGTGGGAACTGGCTGCACATACACTCCAGACTTGCCTAAAACCTGCAAGCAGGGACTTATCTCCTCCATTCAGCTGGGCTGTAGGGTAACAGATGACCACCTGCAACCATGGAAGGACACCCCAAATCCTATCCTGCTTCTTCACCACCAAGGCACAGCTCCTCTCTGCAGTAGTAGTAGAGGACACTCCCAGTTCCAACTTTAAGACCTGCTGTGAGGGTCAACACATCCTGCACAAGCACTCACAGAGGGAAGTTCTGAGCAGCCTAAACTCATTCCATAGAGATTAAGGTGGAGGCTGTGTGTATTATCTGTGTAGCTGACAGGGTCTGACACTGGATCATCGAAATACCTAGAAATGTTTCTAAAGAGAAAGTGCTGCAGAGAAAGGGGGAAATGCATCAACTTGCATTCGTCAGGGGGGAAAAGACTGTGCTAGGCAGGAAGCCATTCTGGCAAGCAAGGCCTGCTGAAAGTGGAAGACACAAGATCACCTTGCAAAGATCCAAACAGTTCTCATAAAGCACCAGAAAGCAAAGCCATAAGCAGAAGACTCATTGATGCTCCCAAGTTACTGTTTTCTTAGATATCTTACAAAAAGATGCTGTCAAATGGTTTTCTCTGTGAACACAAATGTAAGAAAAGGCTCCAAATCTTCTCAAACAAAAGCTAAGTCCCATGAAATATTAAATATACATTAAGAAAAGCCCCATAAACAAGATATCTGCTTCAAAATAATCCCTGCTTTCCAAAAACTAAAAGAGGAAAAAAAAGTTTCAATCACCAAACCAAAATTTTTCTCCTAATCATGTCTTTCTCTTTCTTCCTTATAGAAAATTTCTAACTCCAACATTTATCTAATTAGCAGACATATAATCTTAAACATTTATTAAACTATACAACATTGAACACACTCCTTGTTTCTTCATTATCAGTTTTCAGATTACTAAACAAAGAGTAATTCTGCTCATTGGGGAACTAAATTCTTTTTCTGGGAAATACTGTCTGTATTTGATAATCACAAGAATTAAATGATGACAACCAAGGTCTGCTGCTGAGATTCCTTCTTTACTGTTTCTAAAAGCGACTTTCTGCAATTCCAGCATAAACAGGTTTCTGAAATAAAAATGTTATCAACCTTCCTGCTGTTCACAGGGTAAAAAAAGAATAATGACAAAATTCCATTCCCTAACCATGCCTCCCTCCAGCCCACAATGAAAAATCCACCTCAGTGCAGCTGCTTTACATGTTTGGAAGAAAATTTAGCCCATAACAGAAAACTAAAACAGAGTCCATTAGCTGAGGTGATGGAGAGTTGCTTGCACTAAGTCCTGCAAGATGTCTTTATTTGTGGAAACTGTTCTCACTTCATCTGCAAAAACTTCAACTTGGAGAGCTTTTAGATTTGCCTGGGACCCAACATCTCCTCCCTAAGGCTTAGGAAAAAGGAGGTAGACCAAAGCACATATATCCATGGGCATTTCATAGCTTATTGTGATTTTCTGTATAAGGCTGGGGGTTCAGAGTACCAGTGCGCACCTGCAGCTGTTTTGACACTGAATAAATCAATTCATTGGGCAGCACAGAGCCCTTCTCCTTTGCCACCAACACGGCAGGCTCCAGCTGCTCACAGGAGCTACAATCAGCCTCCCTCCTCATTCCGGCTGTGGTACACACACACTACCCCACAACCATTAAGTATGACACCAGCTTGCATCTAACCCAACTAGTAAAACAGAAGTAAGCCAGTTGAATGAACAGACCTATAAACAACAGTGTGTTCCTACAGTTTTGATTTATTATTTCAACAGTCTTAGAATGATGATTAGATACCATAAAGAAAGCCTTCTATTCAAGTTTTGCTGTCTTTCCTTTCCTCTTCCTGCCACCTCCCATGGATTAGCACGGGAGTAGATGCCACTACCTTTTTCTGCAGCATCTCATTTATAGTCTTAGATTTCCAGGTAGGTGGCTGCTTCCCCCCCTTCACCCACACAAGATTTTTGTACTGGGAAGTGACTTGAAAAATATTTCCTCCTAGCAGTTCACCACCTCCTGCAGATGGGAAAGGCAGCTTTTCAAGCAGACTAAGCAGTTTGATTCATTCATTGCTCTAACTGTGATATTGCTCACATCAAAACCAAAACATCCACTGCAGGCAGAAACTGAAGCCATCTCTGAATCAGTTCTCTAAATCCACAGAGTTGTATAAAACCTTTATTTTATTAACCACAGAGGAGGTGAGTGTTTAGCCATAAATATGACTTTTGCAATGCTCCAGTGTGAAAATATGGGTTATTGTATCAGGAATCACACTCATACACATTCACTTTAGTACCCAGCTAGAAGCTACTACATCTGTCAAGCTGATAAGGACTAAATATGGCATTAAAATAGGCAAGGTCAAAAACCAGAATACCATTGCGCTGAAAATTTAAAATATATTACAGTGAAAAACAATAGGGGAGAAAAACAAAAGTTCTAAAAATTTCTGCCACAAGTTCAATGTAAATGAACATAAACTGATAACAGAGCTTGTCTTCAGACTGAAGTTGATGACATCTGGGAAGGGAAGTCCACTCTGACGGTATTTGTATGCACTTCCCAAAATGCTATTGTGTGGAATATAATCCAGCTATGATTTCCTCAAGAGATGAAATACTAAGTGACTACAAGGAACAAGACAGCTGTAAGTCACAGTAACTGAGCAAGCTCTGTGATCACTATGCAGTGATGAGCAGCTCTTTTTGATAATTAGCACGAAGGTATTACAGGAGAAAAGGAATGGCCAGTGAGCCCAGATCAGATGCTGAGCCAGACCGGTGGGACACAAATGTGGTTAAGCATGATCTCACTTCAGGGCTGAGCAACCCAGATACAGCTGGTAAAATTAATTGTCAAAGTCTCCTTCCTCACTCCTTCTCTCCTGGCTATCAGCATGGGGTGAGAAGAGGTCACAAAAACAAAGATGAACTTGACACTGTAAGAGAACAACCATTTCTTTCCCACAAAGCACAGTGAAATTCTAGAGAAAAGCATGTCAGTCTGCTCATCATCCTACTTAAAGCAACTATGTCTGTCTGTTCAAAGCTTCATGAAAAAAAAACAACACTAAGCAAGAGATGCAGAAGATAAGGAGGACAAACAACTTAGTGTTGAACAGTATCCTCTTGTCCGATTCACTAATACACTGCCTTACACCTTTTTCTTTTCCAATTTTGAAACCCTGCTATCTGGGAAAAATGGGTCTGAACTTATTTCCATCATATACAGGAAGAAGTTGCCTTGAAAGTTCTTCAGATAGTGCTTCTTATATGAATAGAGCATATTCAGTCTGGTGAAGTCAGCTTTCAGATGGGTATATCTGCACAAAAACACTGAGATTTTTATGCACTGCTAACTTTACCTAGATTTTTGTTGTTGATAAGGCAAAAAATAAAATATCACCTCTGGCTCATAAGTTTAGAGCTTCAGATTGAAATAGAAGGCATTAGAAAAATAAAATAGGTGTGAAAAGAAACCTTTCTACAGAAATACACTTCATCATGGTTCATTAGCCTCTGAATAGCCCTTCGACTTACCTTGAGAAGGACTATTAGAACTGACAGCTCTTGAAATTGAGGCACCTGGTTCAATTTCATGAAAACACACTATACACAACATGATAGTGACTTGACTTTGTTCCCAGCTATTTTATCAAATATGTGACATTGCTGCCTTAGCCTTGAAGGGAGATCCTCAAAGTTCACTGATGAGCAATACTTGGATTTTGACAGCACACTGAGAAACACATCTGTGGATAGTGGTTTGAGCTGGGTTTGGATGAGAAATATCTTTGGAACTATCTTAGAGATCACATTCAAGAAAAGAACCCAAGTTCTATCGTTCCTCTCCCTACAATGCAGAGGAAAAGTAGCCAGTTCCATGACTGTTCGCATGAGCTGTACAACTCCTTGTGCACGTGAGGCTGAGGGTAGTTTTGAACACAAGCATCCCTCACAAGGAGGGCAGACACACAAGAAAAAAGAACGTTTGCATCTGAGGTTCAGTTGTGCCCACCCAGTTATGTGACAGAAATACACAAATCACACCAGTTAGAATGATCAAAGGGCAGGGACAATATCCTGCCCCTAATCTCTACAGCAAGGGGCATCTGGGCTTCAGAAATATTCACTCTGTCTACAAAATCAATACTACTATTATTAATACATCAACTACTACAACTACAAACACACAAAAAACCCCACAAAAACATACAAACAAAAACCAGCAAAAAACCCCAAACAACTGAGCAACTGCTCAATTTGAACTAAAAATATTTTAGTTTTACTGTAGACTCATAAATGAGTGTTTGTGTATGGCAAGGATGAATGAAGAAAACAAAATGCCACCTCCCCCACCACGATTTCCTTCCCAAAGTTTTACTTTTGAAACTATATCCAGAATAAACCCTTTCTTCTTTAGAACAATGACAATTATACGCAAATAAAAGCTCTACTTATGCTTTGAATGAAGCAAGTTATGTGTTTAAAGTGCCTCAGTAAATCCCACACCATTAGACTGTGATGCTGCAGAGCACAGCCTCAGCTCTCTCAGGGTTAAGAGAAATCAAGATAAACGGTTTATGCAAAATTGGTCCAAGCTTTAAAAAAAAAATATCTCTCATATTTAGCATGTGTGAAAGTTAACTGCAGGAGTTCAGTGGTGATGGTACTAATCCCTTTTATACAGCTGTCAACTTAAATTAGCCCCAAGCTAATCTTGGCAAGTGTGACAGAGAGTGTACACATTTCCACAGATAAGCACTAACGCCTTATTCACAATATCCCTTCACTTCAGCAGGTATTGTGAAACCCCTATAACCCAAAAGAAGTCAATCTGATAATTTATTCTTAAAAAGTCATTACAGGAAATCATGTATGTATGAAAGCACACATATGCATGGCAAGGCGGGGAGAGAATTAAAAAAAATATGTACAGCTTTGTTACCAAGAATCCACAAATAGAAAATTAAAGCCATTCATTTGTTGATAATTTTTAAGAATAAAGAAAAACTACACCATGCTGCTGGAGTTTTACATCCATCACTTTTCCCCCGGGAGAACATTAAATGGCAGATCTGCAGGAAGGGACCACGTGCAAAAAACACTACAATGACTCTGCCGTAGAAACATGCCTCAAAACTCGATCTTTTACTTCTATTATTAAAATTACTTTCCTAGACCTCCTCTTTGAGGCTCTTAACATACAAGCTACATGCAAGACAATGAAGTATTAGCAATCCTGAACCTGAAAAAAGAAAAGGGTTGCAGAAATATGGCAGCTACCTTAATCTTTACAGATCTTGATCCATCAAAACATTTTTATAGTGTTCATTCTGCTTGGGAGTAACAGCCGACTCCAAAATTAGCTTTCCCAAATTTAAGGTTTAAAAAAAAAAAAGTCACAGCATTTAATACAAAGCAGGATTAAGAATATATTGCAGTAATTTTACATATTTTTTTGTCTATGCATATACTCCTGTACAAAAACCTATGGTATTTTTCAGGCAAGCTATTCAAAGTTCAGATAAATGTTATGTCATTGAAAACATCTATTTTTCATGTAATATAGGTCAAAATGCTTAATATCTTTGCTCAGTTGTTCAGGCATCACAGAGGCAAAATGTCAAGTGCAGTGATAATTTGTAGATAAACTCAACACAGTGACTCTGGTAAAATCAGTACCAGTAAAAAGAAGACTCACATCCAAATGCAGAATTTCCATCCAAGACCAGGCATATAGCAGTGAGTAAATGAGTTACAGCTCTTCATGTGAGCACAGGGCTTGTAGTCAACAGTGTCCTTTCCAGCCCCATCTGCTTTATCCAGGGGGAAGGTTCTCAAGCTCCAAGCTCTGCACACCACCTCTTACCATGGTATGCCACAGCGTGTCTTAAGGGTGTGCTGCAACCAGTCCCTCTGCACCTCAGATGGCATAGATGTCAGCACTGGGGCTAAATCTCAGGGTAAATTGTCCTCACAGGCTCCTGCTGCCCTTGCAGAGGGGGTGTGTGTTTATGAAGAGATGTGCCCCCCACCCAAGAGCAGAGGAGGCACAGCAAGGTTAAGGAACAGTTTTGGGAGATGCAGTACCAATGAATCACAAAACAGGTGAGATTGGAAGGGACCTCTGGAGGTCATCTGGTCCAACCCCCCTGCTCAAGCAGCTAGAGCAGGTTGTCCAGGACCATGTCCCTGTAGGAACACAGAGGGAGCAAAGCACCAAGCAACAGAGATCTGCATTATGGGGTGTGTGCACAGCCTGAAACACACAATGGCTCCAAGGCAGGACCCAGCTCTGGTCTGAATGGGATGGGGAGCAGCTGCACAGATACTACCAGATCATGCTTCTCCAGCAGTACTTTTTTTCTTCTACTTGTGCTGCAAAGCTGTCTTAGGAATTTTACCCCTTTCAAAGTCAGAAGCAAAAGCACTGCTGGCTCCTGTGAAACCTCAGTGCAAGCCTTCACTTGTAAATGCAACTGGGAACACTGGAAAACCTACAGACTGGCAAATACTTAGCACAAACAGAGAAAGCAGGACCAACATAAAATATTTAAGAACTGTAACTAAGGAGAGTCAACTGTGTCCAAAGAGGCCACCAGAGATGGGGTAGCCCAGCACAAACAGACCTAAGAAGAACTGATGGGATGGATACTGCACGGCATGGTCAAAGGCACGTGCAGTCCCAGAGAGATCTCAACAAGAACAAAGTCAACACCAGAACCAATTGACTACGGTCACTTGTACATAGCCCTCCTCACTATTCTCAGGCCACTGGGAAATTAAAATTATGTCAAGATCTGTAAAAATATGTATCAGGAAATAATGAAGTGCTAGTGTGTCCCTGCTTTATCAAGGAACAACTTGTTTTCAGAAATTATAATTACAGTTGCACAAATGTGAAATGTACACTAAGGTAGTGACCAAAACTGGAAGTTTGAAGTTATTAACTTCTTGTCAAGGCTGTAGATAAACATTAAACAAAGCTGTATGCAGACTGAATAATTCAACCGTTGAATAATTCACCAAATTCCCCAGAGAGTCAACTTCTCAGAAAAAGGATGAAAGGGGAACTTTCACAAATACTGCTTCTCTTGGCTTTCCCAGTGCAAGCAACCTCCACCTTCAGATGCCAGTGTGCTACCCCACAGGGACACCCGTGGAGCAACATTATTATTTTTTTTTACCCAAACCAATATTGCCACAGTAAGACTGGAGAGAAAATATGCAGGCAGAAACAGCAAATAACAGGGACTAGAGGTCCTGCTTAAACTATCATTTCTAAAAAAAGTTACTAAGTTGTACTTGATGAATCTAGGAAGCTAGAAACAAAAAAAGAGATGGTGCACCACAGTGTGGTGCTATGTAACTGCAGACAACAAATACTGATCTGTCTCTCGGGAAATCCACTAAGGTTTGACTTTGAGAAGTTGGGCCCAGAGCATCTTCACCTTGGCACTTGCAGTAGCTCTGCATCCAAAATCTTCTTAGGTGTCTGCATGTGTCTATAGTCACCTACATGTGACTGCTGCTACAAGTATGGTCTCCAGAGGTGAGATCTAGTCAGATGTCTACGATGCAGACAGCTAAGTCTGAGCTAATCACCCAGATTTTATTTATAAGCAAAGAGGACATTTGGGGGCATGATTCATCCGACCTATTTTAGTTGTTTACAATAGCATGAAACGTCTGTTCCCCTTCATGAACAATAAAGCTGCACTGAGACACACAGCACTTTGTCAGCATGTGGTCAGAGGATCCCCACCTTAGGTGTCTGAATTTATGAGGGTGGATGGAGAAAAAAAATAAATCCACAAAACAACAAAAAAGCCCATCACCTTCTGTTCCAATAGGGTTTCTTTCTATTTCAAATATATTTTCCCCAAAATCCATCTTTGGTATAGAAGTCCCTTGGTATGACTAATAATGCCACCCAGTGCATAGAACCACAGTTGAATGGGAAGTAGAAGAAACAGAACTAAATGCAGCAAAAAAAATTTTTTTAAATAAAGGCCAAGGAAAGATTACCACATGCTTGAAATTTGGCATTATAGCTCCTGATGCGACAAGTGAATTTAGCATGGTTCAGTGATTTAAATGCATCTAAAACAGCTGGTGGGATTCTCAGACACAAAAGGAGGTAATTGTCAACCTTATTCACAGCAATTAAATCTGTATAGGCTAAAATAAGATCTATCGTTTCCCCAAAATACTGGGACTGGAGCCAGAAGTAACTTCAGTGGAGCAGAAAGTTGGCAGTTTGAAAAGGGGCTGAAAATGGTGTAATTCTCTAGCATAACAGGAAAAAAACCCAAAAACCTCAACCCACTCAATCGACACCCAAAGACCAGTTCAGAGATTTTTACAGAAGAATTTCTCCTCCTCCAAAAGTACCAGGGAGATATCAGAAATTAGTATTGAAACAGATGTCAACATAAACTTATGTCAGTGTGTACTCCACACAAATGGAAGTGTATCCAGTAATTTTTTCTGCTGACTGAAAAGAAGAAAACTAGAGATTATTATTGCTATATTTAGACATTTGCAGACTCCCAGATATGTTCCTTTGGAGTCATCTGAGCACATGATATTTAGACAGGCACAAGAAAGCTAGATAACTGTTATTAAGAGGTCAACACTGTCACTAGAGAAACAATCATTAATCTGCTCTCAATTCAAAATGATCAACAAGTGGCAGCAAAGGATTTGCAAATCATTTGACAAGGACAAAATACCCCCAGAGCAGCGTCCAGAGATGGCTATTAAGACTGGGAAAAGCCACAAAGTGGTGGCATCAAGACCTTCAAAACAGTGCATAGGCTGTCCCACATTCACCATGTCCCAAGGAGACCAGTGTTCATGCTAGCTGGGGTGGGGGCAATAAAGGCAGCACACGAGAAATCTGTGGTCAAGGTGGGGGTGGGATTCAAAACCAAACATCCCTCTAACCCATCTAAGACATGCCCCTCTCCCGACTAAAGACCTTCAAACCCCAGATGGATGTGGCACTGCAACAAAAAGTCTTCCACTTGGCAAGTCTGCACACAGTTTCCCTTTGCTCCTTCATAGAAAGTATATTAAAAACATAAAAAAATTGAAAAGTTAAACCTGGACTTGAAAGAATAAAAATCTGTTGAGGACTCTGATAGAATGGCCTGATAGAGGGAATGCAAACTTCCCCTAACTGTAGGTTGGAAGGTGTACCAAAGCTCCCTCTACAACATTTACATCCATCCCTATGACTAGATGATGCTGCAAAAACGCTCCAAGGTCAGCTTGTCAACACAATTGGTCCTGTCCTCTGCCTCAAGGTTTTGACCTCTCTCTGCACCAGGTCCATCACTCTTACTTTTTGCTCATTCATCCATCAGACAAGCACCACCATCACCCCAGGTATCACTCATCTTTTGTCAGATCCACTTCATGATGATTTCAGAAACTCAGGCAGACCAGCAGAAGTCTGGAGACCTTGAGCCCAGCAAAGGGGAAGCACCATGGCTGCCCTGGCCAGTCAACAGCAAACTCTGTACCTGCTCCACTGTGCAAAACTACTCCTGGGTTATACTTGTATAGCTGGCCCTTCTCCGGGCCAGGGATGGAGGGGCATGGGCCACTTTCTCCATCCTCTCCCAGAACCGAGTATCTGCATCTAAGCTGCACAACATTCCCCAGGCTTCTCCTGGGCACTATCTGGAAAACTGCCAGACTGCACAGGCCACAGCCATGCTGGGGTCATACTGAAAAGCAACATGCACAAATACAAGACAAACACTGAAGCCAACATTTGCTTCAGTAGTGTTTCCTAATACAAACATTGTTCTGTCAGCCAGAACAAGACCTGTAATGAAAGACAGTTTATCCCAACCTGAAGACTCAGGAACTCCTGCACAGTCCTGTAAGGTCTCCAGTAATTGACACTGTTAAATGGGATGTTCAACTATGCCCTTCTAGTAGAGTTCTCAAAAACCTCACAGGAAAACAATTTCAATTTTTCCTGCATCACAGAATTCTCAACGAATCTATAACCAATGAGTTGTACTATTTCTTACATACAGATATAGAAACATACACAAATAAAAGCGTCTTCAAAATAACTAGTGAAGCAGCCAGAACCTACCATCTTTGCGTTGGATTTCTCACTTCTACATGGCAAGATCTTGACACTAATATAATTTTCCTTCTCTTACCCAACAATCAGCTTAGAATACCCATCCCCTCCAACAGAGTGTGTTTGTCAGGGGTTAGGGAAATATTTCAGTTGAGAAAAAGGAGATTCCCCTACCCCACAGACTCAAATAGCCACAAAATATGATCATACCACCTACAGTATGAGTTTAAATGAGTTTTTTGGGACACAGTTAAATCACCATACTTCCTTTACCTCTGTCTTCTTTGGATATATTTATACACACAATCCATGTATATTAAGAGTGATAAACTTACCTAGTTAGGACAGATTTTATTTACTACACAAAGAATAAGAAATCCTATCTCTATTTCTCAGGGTGTTGAAATAAAATGCGCCACAGAACACTGGAATAATCATCACAGCAATTAGAAAAGAAAGATTTAAAATACAGGAGTCCTCCTCTACTGTGAAGTAAAAAAAATAAAAAAATAAAAAACAAATGGAAAAAAAAAAACAAGCACAAAATTTCCAATTCCTCTGAAATACTGATTATATCAGCAAGTACAAAAGTCAGTCTTACAGAGCAAAGATTTTGAGTAATGCATTTCTGAACAGAAAAAATGCGTCCTTCTAGGCTGCTGAACAGCCAGTGGTGGCAGCAGGGACAAAGGAGTCTTCTGCATGACCTGTCCTTACATATCTTCCTCCTGCAATGCATACATTAAAATTTCTGTGGCTCCACAGTGTCAAACAAGGGAAGGATGTACACCTGAGAGAGGCATGTTGACTGACTTTCTCCAGAGCAGTGTTACATTTCCAGGGGTGAGCAGGCTTCCCATCTGGGTCGGCAGAGAAACAAGCCAGCAGCAATTATGTCTTTCTGCTCCCCTGCCCACTGGGGATGGTGCTGCCCAGGGGAAATGAAGGATGATGGCCGTCAATCTGACCGCCCCATGGTCCTTCTGATATGCTTCTGTATGTAAACAAACAACCACAACGAAGTATTTCTGAAGCATCTTTAGAACTACATCGGCACAGCTCTGGTGTCCCTGATGTCTCAGGCTTCTGAGGTAGCATTTTGGAGGAGGCAGCAGAGAGTGGGTAGAGCAGTTGTGCACTTTACTAATAGTAGAACATTTTACAAAGGAACATTACCTTCCACTGTAATCCTGGGACCAGACACCTCCAAGTACATGCCAGAAGAATTGCCTGCTTCCTGCTCAGTGGTCTTCCAGTGTACATGATGGTTACTCCAATCTCAGTTAATCGCATTATCACTGGAGCTTAGATAAATACAGCTTCCACATATCTGACTCCTTCCCTTCTTGTTAAAGTTATTTTGGCTGGCATTTCTTGCCTTTTACGAAGAAAAGGGGCTTTTCCAGAAGGCTGGATGCTGAAGGGATATCGCCTGTCTTTTTTTTGGTTTTGCAAGCAGTATTTATGTTTAAGAATGCATGTTTTTTCAATTATGAAAAAAAAGTACTAGAATTGTTTAATCCTCTTATTTCCACAGGCATGAAACTTTGCAGTGTTTTTAGACCACAACTACCCATTGAATATAAATTGAATTTCTGCCATAAAAACATCAATGGGAGGCCAGAGGATTAAGCAACATATCTTTCCCATTTATATACACACAAGCAAAAACTTAACTGCACTCTATTTTCTTACTTCTATGACAACAGGTCTATTTCACCCACCCCTGATTTTTCTCCTGACTTGCTGCACAAACTGAACTACATGGAAGGGAAAAAAAACAACTAAATGTCTAATTTAAACTACCAAGTATTCCAGTTGGTAGTTGGCATCACTGTATTTTTATTTTTTTTTTTTTTGCATTACCTTCATTGGATAACAGAGCTTTGGTATAATGCGCTGTGAAGCATAGCAACTAATATACTCTTAGTAGCTGGCATATTTCAAGCATGACCCAAACATTTAGTACACTTTTTATCTAGAGATTAAAATTTGTATCCAATTAACATTTTGAATAGTCTCAATAACTACTGCAGAGAACACTACAATAATAATTGTATCCATTAGACTTCTGCACTTCAAGCATCTTTATCAGTCTATGACTCCACAGTGGCCTTCAACTGGGCTTTAAATACCGTGATAAAAAAAATTAAACAAGAACACTGTTACAGTTAAAAATCAATAGTACATTGACTTATAAAAATAGCTTTGATTAAGGTAAATCTGATGATTTTTATTCTGTATTAACATAGAAATCCATCGTTTGGACATGGGAACAATACTCCCCAAATTCTTTAATCATATCAGGCTTCGTCCTTTACAAACTGTCTTCAAAAAACAAAGAGGCTGAGCCGCTGTCACAGAGGCAGTATCACTTTATTAAAAGCACAAGAAAGCAAGGTGATGAGGATCATGCTCAACTTACTCACTTCAAGAATATGTCCTGTAGCATCACCTCTCTGTAGACATTTATGAGACTCAATGGCTTATAATAAAGTCAAATTACTATGCAGTTTGTGGGGCTGTTCTGCATAACATATTTTGGTACAAGCCACAAACTTAACACTCTTCAACTCAGTCTGTTATGGGTCTCCAAAAACACTGAGACTCTACTAAGCTTATCTACATGATGAACTGCTCTCTGAAAAATAAGGAGACTGCCTTTGCTTTCAAGTTATTTTACAATGCCTTTTTAATCCTAGAGAGGACCCTTTCTGTCTCCATCTGAGGAAAAAGACTTTCCATCTTGTCTGCTCAGGTGAAGAGGTGGGCATGCTTTCAAGTACTGTTGCTTTAGTCAGAAATTAATGGAAACAAGCAACAGCTCAGAGATATGTGCAGAGAGCTTGAGGCACCTCTGTGTTGTTCTTATTCCTCACCTTTCAGGCAGTATGATACTTACAGTTCTTCGTATCATTAAAAACAAGTGAAAAAACTTTCACAGAAGCCTGTAATGGCTTTTCTTTCCAGCCCTGGCAGATTACAAGAATAAAGACATTTCCAAGCCTTTGGGATCAAAAGACCAAAAAATAATAAATTAAAACCCCACAAATTGTCATGGGCAATATATTGTTCATTATATAAATGAACAAATGCACAAGATCCTATATAAACAAAACCAGAAGCAAAACGTTTCCCTTCCGCTGTTGTAGCTTATTTGTATCTACCTCTCAATGACGCAAGCCTCTAGTCTACAATATAGTCACAGTCTTCTGACTGATTCAGCTTGTAGTGACACAGGCACAGGCAGGACTGACGCTCATTGGAATGTGCCCATTTTTTCTTATTTCAGACTAGATCTCATCTCCCTCTCACATAAAAATCAGACCACAACTTCATTTATAGTTATAGCTGAGAGAAGGTGGTAAGCACCAGAGGAGACACCTTGCAAGCAGAGCTGACACCAACACCAGCCCTCACAGTGAGATTCCTGCAGGAGGTCACGTCACAGATCAGCACCAGACCCCATCAACTTTGCTTGTGCACCACAGACAAGCTTCACTGATGGCACACACATCTACAGGGGTTTGCACTGGGAACCAATGGTTCAATGGCAACATGCACGGTAACAAAATCTTCCCAGTCAGCTAAAATGCAGCAAAACATAGGCAAGACCATTTTGCTGCAGTAAAAAAATCAGCCTCTAAATAGAGCTTTCACACATAAGGCTGTAGCATAGTGAGAAGGTCAAACAGCATGAGGAATGCTAGCTTGGGGAGAGGAAAGTGACGGATTAATGCATCTGATAATGCATTAAGTACAAGGGAAGAAGAGAAAGTTTAAAGGATCTTTATTTTTTCCCCCAAGTTTAACAGATCTCCTGAAGTAGAAAGCACTAGGATAACAGAACAGCTTGCTGTTCTGTTGTCTACATCTTTTTGGACAGTAATCTTTGTAGGTACAACGGGAAGAGGGAATTAAAGGAGAAGTGGTTTAAAACTGTTGTTCCTCCTTCCTTGAAGTTCTATCATAATGTGGTTTCAGGAGGTGGAACTACAACTTCCATGTACTGTATCAACAGTTTTTTCCTCTACAGCTGCGCTCAGTAGCAGAAAGCACTTATGTTGCTCTGGTGAGACCTCGGGATGTGAGGTGAACTAACATCAACTCTGTGTCTGATCAAAACTCCAAGAGAAGAGAGAAGCATGAAGAAAGAGAAACTAAGGCTGATACAAAAGAAAAGGATGCTTCAGATTTGGGTCAGGTTTGGTTTGGGTTTTTCTGTTTGATTTTTTTTGGTTTTTAAGATGAAGCTTAAGTCTCAGGTTTGTTGCACCTTTGTCCTGAATGCTATACCATCTCCCACTTTACAGTCCACAAAAAAAATGGAGCACATGCTGGTACCTCAGCTGCTCTGGTTCACATCCAGCTTAGTGTAGATGGCTCAAGAAGGTAAATTTAGGCTAAGATGTTTAAGTGTCAATCAAAGCAACAAAGGCACAGGAGCTCTTTCCAGTCTGCCAGCAGTGCTTTGGGGGTTTATTCAAATCAACAGCCTTGTCCCAGCTTTGCAGGCAGGTTTTATAGCCTGCACTAAACTGCCGGCTGCCCTAACTGCAAAGCATCTGCCTGATTAGATCTCTGCCAGCTGCACCCTGAGTGTCATCTATATGTACTCTGTTGTGGTTCTTGCACTCAGTAAAAAAACACACAGGTTGAAGGTTTGAACTTCACAGCAGCACAGGGCAGACACCAGCCATAGTTAGGAGAGCCATCTTGTACAAGATTTTTTGTGTGCAACTTTTGATATTACTCAAGATATTTCAAGAAAAAAAAAATACAAAAAACTCTTCAACACCCATAGGAGGAAACAAGTTTGAGAGAGAAGATACAAAAGTGGTTAGAGTGTCTTTTTAGCTTCCTGGTCCTCACTTTAAGCAGCAGTTTAACTCAGAAGGTACTTTTCAGCTTTCAGAAGAGGTGATTAAGGAGAGGCAACACAGCAAATGGTTTTACCATTTTACAAGCTAAGGAATTTAAGCAGTTCCTCAGAGTAAACCTGCAACTCATTTATAGGGTCTTTCCTCAGTAGAGCCTCAGCAATAATATCTCCCCAAAAGGCCATAATGATGCTTAAAAAAAAAAAAACAACAAAAAAAAAACAGCCAACAAACAAACAAAAAAAAACAACACCAAAACCCAACCAAAAAAGCAACTGCCATGGAAAGCCCAGAGTTGAAAGATATGTGACATCTCCAGCTTCTGATACCCACTGAGTATTAGACCAGTAACTACCTCCTAGCCAGTCAATATTTCTACACAACATGTAGTAACTGACAAATGTAGTTTGAAACTCACTGGCTATTTTCTACCAAGTAAGGAGGTTTACACAGAGCATTCACACAGACCTTGTTTCCATAGAAAACTCAGTAAATAACTGATCAGGAAAATGACAAAAATTAAATAAGTGTTAGTTAATGCAGACCAGATGACAGAGCTCAACGGGAATGACAAGTTGGTGTCTTTGTGATTCTTTTGTTTGTTTTTAAGAACTAGGGGAACTGGTTTTACCCAGTAGATAACTACAGAATGAAGAATCACATAAAGCTGCACTATGACTCCAGGGCAGCATAACAGACATAATGCCCCAAATGCCAGATTTCAACGTTTAGCTTTCAACTTCATTTGGAGCTTAAAAAGGTACTGATCAAAAATCTGTTGTCCACACTCACCTAGACATAAACAGTACTACAATCAATTCAACATGATGCAGTTAGTCTAAATTCCTAGTGCTCATTTGCACACCTTGAAGACATACTCCTAAACAAGTAGGGAGTCTATCTTGTACCTCAATTAAATAAAGTAGAAATATTGCCCAACTGAAAATAACTCATTAAAGAAAAGCCACCTGAAAGTTGCACACTTTTTCACACCATCAACTTAAAAAAATAGCAAAATAATCAAAATAAACACTCAAAATCTGCTGTGCATTAACATGTTTGTATTTTATATGATGCTCAGAAAGAAAACAGCTATTGTCATATTAAGCTAGTTTAATATATTCAATCTTTCTCTACATTTACTATACTGTTTTACATTCTATACTGTTAAAATGCAGTATTTGATGACAAACATTAAACACACAACGTGCCTTTTAATCATCTAAGGTCCAGAACAGATGATGTGCTAGGTGAGATACTCAATAGAAAGTTTAATGAAAGAAGCCCAAGGATGTGGAAGGAAATTACACTATCTCCTACCATGAGATAAGAGGCTAGCGTCTACTGAAAGAAATAAAGATGGAACAGTCAGTTTAATCCTCCTGTTTTAGGCAGGTGGGGAAAATAACTCAGAGCAGCTGTTCTGACCAGCTTTAGCAAGTGCATTAAGAAGGATGTATTACCTGAAAGAAGGATACAGGTTATAGAAGGAAGACTCTATGACACGCCAGCCCAGGTGCAGGGCTCATTCATCACCATCACAACATGGTTAAGATGCTGAAGTAGCTATGAAAGAATCTTAGGATTAAATAAAAACCAACAAACTCCAAAAAAACCACAACTTATCTCTAAGCATAACTCCAAAAATACCATTTGTTGTGTCATCTTTTTACAATTTTGAAAACTAACTTTTCTTGTAGCAGATCAAATAAACATGTATTCAACCCTAAACCTTTATGTACAACCAGTCTGACCTCAAGGCACCTGGTACACAACAAGGCATCCCACCACCAAGGACATGAACAATTCTTGTGATGCTTGTGATTCCAGTTGAGTTCAAAGGTTCTGAGAGGATAAGAGCATGCTCTTTTACGAAAATGTACGGGTCACGCAGGGACTGCATGTGCCATTGAAGGGACCGGGGTGGAGAAGGGGTTTGTGTGACAAGCCTTGGGCAAGCCACTTCCTTGGTATTCACCAGTTTATTCTAAAGCGCATCTAAACCTCGCAAGTACTCAACAGCTGTTCTGCATTAAACATGAAGCTGGCATATGAGTCATCAAAACACAGGGCAGGAGTAAGCTTTATAATTCAGCTACAGCCTGATTCAAACTGACAGAGATGCCATTTCACTTTGATGACCATAGCAAGCTGTGCCATATTTTTGACCAAGATCTACGTCAGTTTTACCATTAATAGCTTTATGCTTCCAAGGGGTTGCTGCCATAGTCCAGTGTCTCCATTTAAGGCACAGGGCAAGCCCACGTGAAACACAGAGCAGAATTAGCCTCTTCCCCTGCCCTCCCAGGAGTGGATAAAAGGGGACTAAAGACCACCAAAAACTGCCTCACCCAAAAGTGGAAGTTAAGACTACAACAAATTTAATGAATAACAGGAGAAAAACAGAAAAAGGAATATTAAGGGCAGAAGGATAGAGAACTCTATACCAAACCTGTTCTGGGATGGCGATGGATCATGTGGCACATGCAGAGTCAGGCCCAGCCCTGCTGAGATGCTGCCTCAGCTCCCAGAGCCTGGGAAGCAAGAGCCCCCAAACTCCCTGTCTCCTTGTTATATGGAGAGTGGCAGGGAAGGGGAGGGAATAACAGCTGCCCTCTGACTCCTCAGGGTCCTGAGGTTGCCACCTGTCTCCCCACTCAGTCTGTTCACCCTTAAACTACAACATCCAGAAATTATGGTCAGTTTAGAAAAAAAATAAAAGGGAAAAGGGAAAATTTTTATTTCAAGATAACATTTGGATTGCAGCAAAAAATCATCTCAGTGCCTACTCAGAAATATGAATGTACATTGACATATGCTGATGAGACAGATGAAGATGTGTTTTTAGTCATATTTAATCTTGTTTAAAATTGCTCGCTGAGGGGAAAGGCACAGCAATCACAACAGCAGGAAAACCTGGAGGGAGGATTTCCCACCCTCTCTCCAAGAAATTTTTTACTGATGATCTGGATGTCTTCAGAAGTTGCTTTCCTGGGTACAGAAAACAAGCGCAGACACTTTTTCTCTCCATAAGTGTTGAAACATTTTCTAGAGGAACTTAACAAGTGTTGGCATCAGATGTTCAAGTATTTTCTGCAGAATGGTTAGCACAGTGTACTAAACTGCCAGAAAAGAAAAATAACCAAATTATTCTGTTCTTGAGGTTCATACCACAGGCCTGGCAAAGAGCAAGCACATTAACACTCAAACACACTCATTGTACATGAGCAGTGGTTGGCTAGATACCTCCTCTCCCCAAGAAGATTCCCTCACTGCTAGTCAACCCCCTTCTCTGACGCTTGTACCTTGATGTGGTGCAAGGCTTGTCCCGATGACCTTGAAAACTATTTTCATCTGAAATTATAAAACCTGGAGTTAAGAGAAATACATTGGATAAAGGGCAAAGATCAAAATAGAACAAAGTTCATTGATCATCAAAATCAGGAGGGTGAGACCATTTACCATTCCTTAAAAAAAACACACACAGCAAAACCAAGCAAAAGCAATGGAGGCATCATTGAAGCAAGCTCCAGGATGAAGATAAATTTTCCAGATTTTTGCAGTATGTAGCAGTATGAGAAGAACCTAGGCTAATATCCAGTGCCAAGATAAATCACTGAGACAACCAAAGTTCCTAACTGCCACAAAGGTACTGCCCTTAAGATGTGATTTAATTCTAATCAAAGGCCTGGTCTACAGAGGTCCACAAGCAATACCCAGGAACCTGGCAAAGGGCTGTTCATGCCTCATTAACTGGGCACAAACAAGGAAAATATTAATCTGAGAAGGTACAAGAAACCCAAGGAAGGAAAATTGATAAAACCCAGGCGGTTTTGGGCCATCTCATTCTAATTTCTCTACATTGGTCAATTTCTCAAGTTCTGACCAAAAAACCTTTTATCCAAGAAAGCGTACCATCTTGCTTTTAGTCTTCCCCATTTCTTGGCCTTATTGCTGCATTCAACAGAATTAGTAATACACAAGTTATGTATAGTAATGTACATAAATTCTTTGCAGGAATAACATTTAGAACTGGTGAGTAATCATAAAGCTATATAAGTTTTGTTTAAACCAAGCTTTTGTTCAGGCAGTAACAGAACTTATCACAATGCTTCAGCCACCTGTATCTGAAATCTGTCCTGTAAAAATAGGATGCCTCAAATCATTAACACACTGAGTATTGCAGAATATAAACTAGAATTATTTTCACTTGCTGTCTGAGAAGTGTTTGTTATTTATACTGCACTGGAATTCTGATGCATACTCTCCACCTTAAAAACACGTATTTGGGAATGGAATAAAATGGAAAAAAGCCTCAGAAAACTTAAAATACTACTGATGAGATCACATTAAAACAACCAACCTCCTGCCAGAGAGAAGACAAACTGTTAGCATTGTTATTTCAAGTCATAATGGATTCATTTAATGAGAAGCTAAAAACCCCAGGACTTTTGAAGGCAATACATAATTGTCCACCCGCCAAACATTCAGAACATCATCCTCCCAGGCAAGAATTCACAGCACCAAACTGACAGCATTGAAACATGAAGTCATCCTGGACACCAGGTTTACTTTTTCCTCACCTACAGTGAAAATAAACCGAACCAAACCAAACCAACAAATAAAAAAAACCACACACACACAAAATAACAAAACACACACCCCCATCCCCCCAAAACAAACACAAAACACACTCACCAAAAAAACAACCAAACAACAAAAAACAATATAATACACACACACACACAAAAAAAGACAACCACCAAGCAAACAACAACAAACAACAACAACACAACACACCACAAAGCAAAACTATCACCATGATCCAAACATGAGAAAGGCTTTACTTTAAAACACAACCCTTTTCTATCATGAGCTCTTGGGAACTCATTGAAACTATGCCCAGATACAGAAGGACTCCAGTTCAATTTACCTCCTCCCCACATCCCCTAGTTGTATGTAATAAAGCAAACATAGCTGGGGATTGAGAGAGAAACAGAGCCAATAAGCTGCACAAAACCACTGGACTGATTACAGCAGCCACCTTTCACCACATCCCAACTCAGACCCAGCATGGTGGGACTGCCAGCAGATGCCTGCAGAGGAGCATGAGAAACACAGTTTGTGTCTGGTGGGGTTTTGGTAGTAGGGAGGGGGGCTACTGGCACAGCTCCTGTAAGAAGCTTTGAGAAGCTCCCCCAGCTCCATCAGACTCGCCTCCGGCCAAGGCAGAGCCAATCTGTGTCTCTGTGATAACATATTTAAGAAAGGAAAAATCTGTTGGGCAAGTTCTGTTGTTTCGGGGGTTCTTTTGTTCAGGAGAGGATTTGGGACATGCACAACACCGCCATGCAGACTCTGAGGTCCATGAGGAAGGAGGGGTGGAAGACTGCTGGAGTAGCCATTCCCCTTTGGTCCGTGGTGATATGGAGCCCCTGCAGCCCTTAAGAGATCAAAAGTAGGGCAAAATCCCATCTGCAGCCCATGGAGGACCCCACTTGAGCAGGATACTGCTCTTGAAAAAGTCTGTGACTCTGAGAGAAGCCTATGCTGGAACAATCTGTCATTGTAAGGATTGTAGCCCATGGAAGAGACCCATGCTCATGGAGAAGTTCATGGAGGACTCTCCCGTGGGAGGGACACCACATGGCAGCAGCAGAGGACTGTGAGTTGTTTTTTTTCTAAACCTGAGGAGGATACAACTTTGAAGTGAGAACTCACTTGACTGACAGCTGGATGAATGAGCCAGGAGTGTGCCCCAGTAGCCAAGAAAGCCAATGGCATCCTGGCTTGTATCAGAAATAGCATGAACAGCAAAACTAGGGAAGTGATTGTCCTCCTGTACTTGGCACTGGTAAGGCTGCACCTTGAATACTATGTTCAGTTTTGGGTCCCTGACTACGAGAAGGACATTGAGGTGCTAGAGCGTGTCCAAAGAAGGGCAAGGAAGCTGCTGAAGGGTCTAGAGAACAAGTCCTAAGAGAAGCAGCTGAGGGAACTGGAGTTGTTTAGCCTGGAGAAAAGGAGGCTAAGGGAAGACCTTATTGTTCTCTTATCTCTCCTGAAAGTGGGTTGTAGTGAGGTGGGAGGTCAGTCTGTTCTCCCATACAGCAAGCAATAGGACAAGAGGAAATGGCTTCAAGGTGTGCCAGGGAAGATTTAGGTCAGACATTAAGACAAAATTTATTCACAGAAAGGATTGTCAAGATTTGGAACAGGCTGCCCAGAGAAGCGTGTTGAGTTGCCAACCCTGAAGATTTTTAAAAGATGTGTAGATGTGGCACTTAGGAACATGGCTTAGTAGGACTTGGCAGTGTTATATTTACATCCAGACTCTATGATGCTAAGGTCTTTTCCAACCTAAATGATTCTATGATGATGACATGTACGCCCATTCAGACTGCACAGGCAGAAAATTCAAATGGACTTTACAACTCTGTAGGATTACAGTCCTAAGAATGAAAGGGCCATCTAAACCTCAAGCTTTTCACAGGAGTCTCCTTTGATGACTTCTAAGAAGTTGTGGACTACTTTGTGAGTATACGTAGTGAATCAACAGGTTGTCATTTTTGCTTTGTCTTAACTGCAGAGACTTTTCTAATTATACCACTTTCATTTAAATGATTCAGAGTTACTGAAGCAAACATTTAAGAGGTTATCTTTTTTGTCACTCAACTATATACCATCCCTCAGTTTGAATTTTTCTTCTTTCTTTAAATTCAAGGAGTTAAATTCAAGACAAAGCCTTCTAACTTTAAATCTAGGGTTGTTAAAATCATGGTAAGAAAAAACAAACAATTACAGAAATTTTAAACAGAGAAGGCAAGAGCCTTCATCTCAAGCTATAGAAAAGCACAAAATTCAAACCATTCTTTGCTGGTACTAAGTAACCAAGTAAAAAGTTAGGAAGGAATAGAATTCCAGTAGAATTGGATTATGCAACATACGTTACTGCTTGATTAATAGCTTAAGGATATCACTGAATATAAAACACTCAGTAAAGAATGATATATGCTGGCAGTTTATATCCAGTGCTCATGTCCAAGAGTCACAGGATCATTATCTTGCAGCTGTCTCCCCTTATTTTCACTGTCCCATACTATGGGGTATTTGGGCTTCATAGTCAGAGAGCTGCTTCTGGACAAACATCAAAGGACTAGAAAGCAACATGTGGTTATACCACCAAAGCTTAACCTAACAGGACAGCTCTGTCTCACAAAACAGCCTAGTCAAAAGAAATAAAAACATTTTTTCCTGAAAAATCGTAGCTTTACAAATCTTTAAAGTGAATCCACCCCATTTCACCACTGTTGCATCTAGTATGAAAAAAAGCATTTTCCAATATGGACACACATACCTGATGATGGTGTCCCAGGTTTATTCAGCGTGAGAGTGAAAACCACACCTCCTAACACCAATTTTCAAAAGTCAAAGATCAGGAAATGTGTTCCTCTGCTAAGTCCCACAAGATCCTGCTGCTACTGCTTAAACCTGACAAATTTTTCCCAGGTGAGTTATTGCTTTATGATTTGCCTCAAAAATCAAAAGGCATTTAGGCTGTTAAAAATTAATGAGCTGAGGCCTTTTAGCTCTTATGCTGTACTCAAGTATCAAGAGGTCCTCTGTGAAGGATTTGATTAATTTTAGCAGAATTGATGGAAGATGCCCACACAGCCTCATCTTACCAATTATAAGCATACCATGGTAATTCTACAAACACTCGCTCCCTTTCACATGAAGAGAGCTCAGATGGCAAAGAACCCAGATCTCTGTACCTGCTTAGAGGTATAGCCTTGTTATTGAAGAAAAAAGCCTCTTCTCCCCTAACCCCTAACATGCATACACATCCTGCATGTTTACATAGAAATTCTTCAATAATAAGCCATGAATAAGGACTTGAACAGGGAACTTTATCCTCTGTATTACTGAATTAATAAAGTTAAGCAAGATGTTTCCATAATTAATTATATATGATAAGCATAAATGCCTGAGACATTCACAGACTAAAAGTAGATCAGTGTAGAGATACTGTACAAGCAGGAGAAAAGAAATAAAAAAATAAAAACATTAAAAAAAATTATGTACACATTCCCCCTGCTCTATCTGTCCCTGAAACCAGTCAAATGATACACACAGCTATCTTAGCCAAAAAACTCCTCATTTGTGGATCATTTCTCCCCCTACGCATTTCTGTCCCTCCCAGCAACACCCACACAATAGCTACATGTAGCAAAGCAAAGAAAATATTCAGGGCTGTTTCCACCTGTAAGGACAGCAAGCAAAAAGAGAGGTAGAAATAAAATAATAAATAAATAAAAATTATTTAGAGCAGCATTCCTTCTTTCCTTCCAAGGCATGAACTTCAGTGCTATGTTTTAGGACCCCTTCTATATCTGTTGGGCAAGAAGAAAGAAGCAACCGGGAGCTTCAAGGGCCAGTCCACAAGCTGTGCCTGGAATGTGGGCCAGTGCTGCAGCTCTGCCCCTCCATCCCACCCATGGGTCGGGGTGAATGCAAGAGCAGAGCTGCCAGAAGCTTCCGTCACTAGGATTCCTTCTTCCTGCTGGAATGTATTCCCCCTTGGAATGTGTAAGATTGCTTGAAAAATGCTCTTTGCAAATAAAGCAACTGCAGTTGCCTGCAATTCTTGCCTGGGACACAGGAATACGCCAGGGCAGCCAGCATCTGACATTCGAGCACTTCATCCATCTCTACCAGCATTCCTGAAAAGAGGCACACAACATGAACTGGCTTCTACTGTAAAAATACCAAATCCTACAGATTTTCAGCTGCAGGTGGCATGACTAGTGAGGCAGCCAACCGCATCGGCCATGTAAAAAATTGATACATGGAACTTACGCTTTCATGGTCATGGAGATGTTGGGTAAAGAGTTGGACCTGATGATCTTGGATGTCTTTTCCAACCTTAACAATTCTATGATTCTAAGTTTGGGCTACGCAGAGTTTATCTGTCTGGCCTCTCCATGTCCAGACAACCAGTTGAACCAACTTTTTTTTATTTGCTCACTAGAGATGCCCAGACAAAAGACATCTGTTCTGCCAATTGGGTTCTTAAATACAGACTCAGGAAGGCATGTCTCAAGGGGTGACATGATCTGAATCTATCACTAAGCCTACTAATTCCCTTGGAATTTCATCGCAACTCACAAAGCCTGCAGCTGGCTAAATGCGGGAGCTCATGCCTAACAGAGGAGGCAACCTTTGTGCTTTGCATGGGATGGCTTCTACACCAGGGAAGAGCTTCCCTGGAGAACATCTGCAAATTTCCAATTGACCATAAAGACTAGAGGAAGGAGGTTTTACATAAGCCAGAGACTCTCTGAACAAGGCTTTCCAGTTCCTCTGATGGGCCCTGCACCATGCATTTAAATAGGTTCAAGACAGTTAATGATAAAATCTAAGTGAAGAACTCATTTCTATTAAAACCTGCCAGCAATGTATTAAAAACTGTACTGCCTGTACTAACCTATAAAGATGCTACCACTGATAGCTGTGCAGGTTAAAATAAATCTCTACTTTTGCTCCATTTTTTTGGTCTGATACCTGCCTATTAACACCAGAGTGCTCTGGTAGTACAGACAGCCATGTCTTGGTCAAGGTCAGTGACAGTCACAACTAGAACTTACAATTTTTTCCAGAGATCAGTTATCTAGACATTATAACAAAAAAAAAGGAGAAGAGGAATATCATTAGTGAAGTCGGTAGCTGGAAGGGAAGCAACTTTGTAGAAATAAACAAAATATTCAATAATCAGGACAAGCATAAAATATAAAAGCTAGGTTACAGCTTGTATACTCAGACTGCTATGAAAAAAAAGTTCATTGGATAAGTGTGTAAGGTTTCCTTTCATCTTCTCTTTCTTTTTTTTAAATGGCCTTTAAAACAGGTGTTCAAAAAGTACTGACATACATTAGTTTGTACCACTTCCTATTTTGTTTTCTTAAAGGAACTACTGGATCTCAGTTAGAGTAACAGGTTCGTCCATAGATGTTATGATTTCTGAAATAACCATACCCAGGGCAGTATTCCACTGAAAGCACAGAAAAGAAAGATCTGTAGCCACAGTCCCACTGTGAATACTGACATCTGCTAGCACACAAATTCCAGATAAGTCATCTTTGTGATCATTTCAAGAAACCCAGATTAAGATTCCTATAATCAGCATCAAACGCTAATTGAGTGGGGAGAACAAGTCTCAAATACTGCTATTAAACTCGCTCCCTAGCATAAGGGGAAAAGTGATACATAGTGTATAGAACTGAAGAACCACTGTAATTAGTCATTATTATCAAGTCCTATGCAAAAGAGATCAAACCTTACCCTACCGAGGACGACATAATCTGAGCCTCTCAAATACGATGAACACAGCCTGGATAGCGCAGCACAGCTTGCTCGCCATGACTCCCTGGACCGGCAGGAAGCACCCGAAGGTGGAGGATGGCTGCAGCTGCTGAGCGCCTGCAGGGCGAGGAGGGATGGAGTGGCATAAGAGACAAGAAATGAGCATTGAAGTGCCTATCTACAGAAAGGGATATGGAAATGGGTGTTTCACACACCTTTAAAAAATGGCCAGAAATACCAAGATGTACCTGCTGTATTTTTCTGTGATGTACTCAAATTCTCTGCACAAAACCCAGATCAGAAACTCTTAGCTCTGATAGTGCTGAGTTTGTAAAGGAAAGAATCTTACAAAAATGGAAAGTAAGAAATAGGACTTTTCATTAAATCTAAGCACTCTGAAAAACAAACAAATTTCCAGTTATAATGGGATTTCCTCCTGTGATCAGGACACTCGCAATATTACCTCAAATCGCAACAGGAACTTTAGAAAATAAGGCTCATTTGTCTGCATCTCCAAAGGACAGTGGACAAGTGAAACAATGCAATTAATCCCAGGCTCTTGCTCTCTGCACCTGCCACTCTTCACCACAGAAAGATCTGGGCTGAGAGCAAATACACGGGAAGAAAAGTGTCCCTGATGTAGAGATAGCCTTAACTGGCACAACAAAAAGGGGATAAGGATGAATCATCCTTAACAAAGAAAGCAGCACTTTGGTTTTATGTTAACCCCATAATGTGCCCAAACATAACACAAGCCTTTACTAAGTTCTTGTGTTGGAACATAAATGGATGTAGAAGTGATAGCCACCCGAGATAGTTGAGACATTCTGTCCATGCAAGGAAGACCAAGAACAATGGCTGCACAGACAGTGCATACCCTCAGAGTGAGAAGGGAAGAGACCCTCTCAGGTCCAGCATACAAAAAAACCCCACATTTTAAAATTTAATTATAAACTATAATTTAAAATTTTTGTTTCTTTGTGTTTTTATTTATAAAGGTCTACATAATTCAGGGCAAGACGGCCCCCTCATTCCAGGTGCTCAGAGGTAATGAGGGGACCCACTGCCAAAAAAACACCCATTCCCCTCCCTACCAGGACTTTCCAGTTACCATGACCAAAACTGAAACACCTTCAACTGAAAAAATTGTCTCTGTGTGCTAGAAGATGCTACTGAGCCATACATTGTGTGATCAGTCCTAAGTAAAGGAAACCAAACTGAAAAAAAAAAGCCACAAACTTCTATTAAAGTCTTCCTCTGAATTCAACTTTTGTTGCTAATGACAAAGCTCTTATTCAGAGTTAGTCTATTATAGGAAGAACAAGATGGGAGTTACCACTATAACTACAACACCTACTCTGTCAGCTAGCTACTAAGCTGATGGACAATATGCAAACTCCCCACAAGGAAGAAATAGTCTTTGACAGGACGTCACTGTTTTAATTTCTGTGTATTTGAGGCAATACAGTATTGTCCAAAACAGTGGTCTCCACCCTGATCATACATTCCATCAGTAAAAGATAATTAACCATGCATATGACCACAATATATATATATATTTATTTATAAATTATAAACATGTATTACCAAAGTTCTAGTACTTACCTTCCTGCACCCCATAAGGGATCATCTCACACACCCCATTTTGGTCTAGTAGACAGAGCTTTACAAAAAGATATCTATGCAAGAGATTCCAAAAGACATCACATACCAAGATGTATCTAACAAAACAAGTGTATCTAACAAAACACCTCTTTTCTAGGGGTCTATCGGTTTCACTACAGCTTCTGAGTAGAAACACTTATTCTACGAAGATTTTGATAGGACTCACCAACAGGCAAAGACGATGCCCCAAAGATCACTGAAACTAGAGAACATTCCCTCTGCAATACTGCCTAAACATCTGGAGAACAGAGTTTCTACAAGGCCTTATACACAGGCTTCCCCCAAAGCACAGGTTCCTGGGGTTTCACTCCCAGCAATGCTACACTCTCAAGCTGAAATACTGGACCAAAGCTTTTCCAGCAAAGGGACAGTACCCATGAGCCAGTCACTGCTCTCTAGAAAAACAAACAAAACAACAACAACAACACCACCCCTCATAAGCCACAAAAAATAAAGCCCAAAACCCACCAACAAACAAACTCTGCATGTATGGAGAGTCCATGTTAGAAGTGCTGTATCCTTGCATTTGCAGTTTTTACGAAAACCAAAATCCTCACTTAGCTCTTTTTTTCTTTGGGTTTACAGATGATGATTCTGTTTTCAAATTGCATGTTCCCTTCACATAGGATTTCACTAGCTATGGCTGTACTACACAATTCTCACTGAACCATATAATTAGGTTACACTTTTAGCTGACTACATAAATTGACCTTCAGATGCACCAACTGCTTGTGCAGACTGACATCCTGGGCACCCACAGCTAGTCTTGGCCATATCCTGCTTCCATTGAAACAAATGGCAAAGCTTCCTTTTGCTCAACAACTGAAAAACTCTTCTTATAGGGGAAAGCACAGAAACCTAAGTCAAAGAACAAACTAACAATACCAGTTAAATACATTTAAGGAAACAGAATCAAATTCAGTGAAAACTGCTGGTGAACAGCAATTGATGACCCTGGGACAAGTGTCTGACTATTGCAGAGAATTGTGTCTGCAAAGAGAAGTTATGAGCCCTGCAAGTCATTAGACAGACCCAGGGTTCATCTAAAGTTTTGCTGTCTTTATTGGTGTAAGTTTCATAATTAGGTTGTTTCCATGAGAATAAAAGGTTACTGTAATTCTTTGTCTCAAACTTACTCCTCCTTCAAATTAACAGTGTTTTGAAGAAATAATGATGCCTTTAAAATTTTTTCAGTCAGAGAACAGACAGAAATGACCCTTTTGGAGGAACTGAACTCTCAGATACAGATTTACTATTGACTATGAGATTGTTCAAGTTGAAACAAGGATTTATTTTTTTTTTCTTTTAAATGGTTATTACAGGTATTTCCAAGTGAAGACATCTAATAGGAGCCTCTCCATAACAAACAGTCCCCACTCAAGAATTTACCTCCTGTGGCATACTGTAAGTCTAGTCCTGCTTCCATGGACCAGCTGATCTTCTGAGTTCTAGTAGTAGAAGCCAGAAAAGTGTTCAGGTCACTTCAAGAAAGCATTTATTAGACTTACAAAAGAAACAGTTAATTCACAGCTTTATGAATGTTTCTCCATGGCCTGTAGTTTTTGTAACAAGAATTCGAGAAGGTGATTTTCAGTATCTTAAATGAGTAAAGACATCTGTTCTTAAACACCTTCTAAAACCAGACTGAGATCAAGTAACTAAGTACCACATAAATCTGAAATTGCTATCCCAGGTCCCTGCAATATTAAAGTGATAAATACTATTGGTTTCTGGACTTCTACAGTATGAAAGATAACTTTTTTTTCCTGCCACTTTGTCAGAGACCAGAATAGACTTTTGAGTCACTCCACTCCGTTCATCAATTTATTTCCTACCACTACCCCAGTCATCTCGGTATGGTATCACAGCAGTTGCTCTAACCTCAAAACTCTCAAGGTTTATTGACATTTCAAGGCAAGAATAAGGCATGAGGAGGATATGGCTTTTCTAAACTAAACCCAGAAAGCAGCAAATCTCAAAGCACGGCAGGGTCAGCAGCTCTTGTAGTGATGTGTAGTCATCTTCTCAAAACAGCCTTGAAGACACTGAGAGCTGCACCAAGGCATTGCCCAAGAGCACCAGCCAGCATGGCCCGAGCTTCTCAGTCAGTCTGAACAACAGTGGCATTCGGCTTGGTGCCCCACTCAGCAGCACCAACCACAAGGCAAGAGCCTTGTGCTTGCAAGGCATCACTGCTGCCTTGATTGTGCCAGTCACCAGGCTGCCTGCCATGTGTGTGCAGCACCTTCTAGTTATTTTAACGCACACCACATGGCCGCTCAGTCTTTCCCTGCTCTGCATCCATTTGCTTCCTCCTCTTCTCTCCCTGGCTCTTTAATGACAGCAAACCCAGTCTCCTCCTCCATCCAGCCTGTCTTGGAGGCTTCCAATAGCACTGACAGACTTAGGTTTTTAGCACCTCACCTCGGTGATCATTTCAATGCAGATCATTTCTAATTTTGCTCCTATAGCTCTGCATCATAGTGCTCCTCTGTGTCTTTTTGCTTTTCCTATCTCATCACACATCTGTTGCCAGGCAAACTGCTTAACTTGTGCATTGCAATTTGAAGGACAACCCCTCCACCGTCAAAAGCAGAGTGGGATAAACAGGTGCAACTTCTTTGCAACAAAACCTCTCCTTTCAGCTGGCGCAGCACTTGCAAGGTACTACAGAGGAAGCCTTAAGGGTCCAACCAGTTCATTTGCTGTTAAGAGTAACAGCTTACAAGGGCTCAGAAACATACTTTTCCAGCACACACTGAACAAAAACAATGATTAGCAAATCAATACAGCAATCATCTGCCATCAACCCAGCTTGTGGATCACCCCCGTGTAACAGCTGCTTGCTATGCTTGCTGGCACCCTTCTTTCTGTCAGCCAGCCACCACTGCTCATGGTCATCATGTTCCTTCCCACAGCCATCACCCAAGCCTCAGACCATGAACCGCCCATTTACCTCTTCCATCTGCAGCTGCCCAGTTTTGTCTTTCTTTTACTACTTACATCTACATATATTATCAGTTATTATTAACTATTTGTCTTCATTCTATATTAGGAGAAAAACAGTCCATTTCTTCTAGGAAACTTTTTCCCCCACTACTCCTGTGCAGTAGTATATAGTGTGCCACAGCCCTGGTCAGAGCTCTTACTCCAGCTGAACATGTTTTGGGCCGAGTATGGCTCATGCATGCATTCTGAAGCATCTTTTCAAAACGCATCTCCACTCTAACAAAAATACCAGGTTAGCCAGATGTGCAGCAGAAAGAAAGGAGAATACGTTCCAGCAGGAGCTTGTTTTCAAAAATCTAGCAACCAAGCCTAAAGTTTACCAGATGGTTACTACAGTACTTGGTACTGGCTCCCTGGGGCTAATGTGGCTTCCATGTGCATGCGGGGTCCATACTGGCACCCAGACTTAACAACCACACAGACCGGGGAGACTGGAGCCAAGGTCTCGGCACCATCAGGACACACTTTTCACAGCTTCCTCTACTCCATCAGGCCTGCTATGTTCCACGCTACAACCACAGCACTAGTCTCCCCTATCTTTGAGCCCCTTCCTGATCTCTGGCACAAACTGTTAAGATTTTAGGCACATTTCATTGTATTGCCTCCAACAAGAAGATTTTTCTCTCACCAGTTTTCCAACTGAGCACAACCAGGGTGCAACACATGCTGTACCCAGGGCCTTCCACCTTCTCCCGGAAGAAACCCTCACATTCACATCAGCGTAGCGTTTACTTCAGTGGCAAGGACACAGCGAGGGAAAGCCCCCACACACAACAGCAGAGCTGACACATACACTTACCTTACCTGGAAGGTTTCCAGCCCCCAGTGGCCACAAATCAGTGTTCAGCCACCCATGGCTACAAAGATGCCATCTGTCACCCAAGCCCTCCCAAACACCTCCCAGCACCACCTTCCTTACACCTTTCCAAGTCAGTTGTGGGTCTTCTAGTCACAACTCAAGAGACTCTTTCTGCCACTTTTACTAAAATGGAAGAGATCCAAAGACAAAACAAAAAAAGACTTTCTGAAGCTGGCCGCAATTTTATGTCCAGCAACATAAGGCACCCTGTGCTCGCACACCTAATGGCACACTGTGCTACCAGACTGTAATTCAGCATGCACAGCAGACTGGTTTCAAGCCCACACTGCAAGATACACCACCTCAACAACAGGGAAGGTCCCTAAAGAACAAAAGCAGCCTCACATGAGCCACGCCAGTGACACCAGACAGAGCATTGCTTATGAAACAATTAACATTATGCTCCTGCATAGCTTTGAGACTTCAGTATTAGGCCAAAACCATCCTTTTCCAAATTCTCAATTAAACACTCACTTCATAACAGCAGTCCATTGGAAAAAGAAACACTGAGAATTAATCAATCACTGAGTGACTAGAAGAGGTACTACCACATGTGCAAAACACTTTTTCCTGTGCTGATTTTTCAGGTAATACAGGTATAAAATATTTATTCCCAGGTTTCCTCATCTTCATAGAATTTTTACTTGCATGGATCAAAATGATAAATACATAGCTACATAATTATTTTCTAGTTGAAAGTTAAACCACCTTTACACCAAACTACTGCTATACACACAGGAGAGACTCATTATTTCAGAACCTCCCCTTCCAATTCATATATATTCCCAAAGACTCACTTTCTTGAATGGCTTAATCCAAAGGGAAGCCACTTAACTGACTTCAACAGACATAGAATTAAACCTTAAGGTAACAACTCATATGAACAGCTGATATTTGTGGATTGCAAGCTGAGATAACTCAGTAGTTTATTTAAAAAAAAAAAAAAAAAAAAGCTAGCTCTTCAAGCCCCAAAAAGTCATATCCCAGCTCTTTAGTGTGGAGACAAAGAATAGCAAAGCAATGTAGATCAGCATAGCAACATCTTTATCTTGGATTGTACAGCAACTCAATTCCACTGGTGTAAGTGAATTTTGAGAGGCAATGTTAGACTTGCAGCTTTTCTGAAATTTAGAGATGCCATGAGCATCAGATCCCACTGGAGATCAGATTTAACCTCCCATTCGTGATGGCCAGACTTCAAAGGAAGACTGTCAACAGTAAACTTCTAATGCTTACTGTTATGTTGTATTAGATGATGGTTGTCATCACCTTTGGTAAATTTTGATAAAAAGACTAGCACAGACAGTATAGATTTTATCACATATTTTGTTAGTTTATTTTTAAAAATCTAAAAGTGCTGAGTATTGCATGGGACATTTGTTTTTGAAACCAGATGAAAACACCAGTGTTCAAAATCATCTACATGCCACACAAGAAAAAAGTACTAAAATTAAAAAGAAAAAACATCCTTACCAAAATTGTTTAGCCTTTTAGTTAGTTGATGTCTGAGTGCAGAAATAAATCTTCTAAACAGCATTTTGGAATATAAAGTATTTTAACAGAAGTAATTATAAGCAATTATCACTGAATTTTTATTTCTGTGGATTTTGGTTGTGTTTATTTGTTTGGTTGGGTTCTTAATTTTTGTTATTTCATTTCAAAGGTTTTTCACCCGGAACAGAAGGGAGATAGCTATTTGTATATTTCCTAACACCATAAAACAAACTGTGACACAAAATGGGCATTCCTTCCTCCTTATTGTAAAAAGCATCTTTTTACTTAGAACCACTAGAGTCCTATAATCAATATTTTTAAATGCATAGCCTAGCAAGTTATAAAAATAATTCCATTAAGAATAGATTACACTTCATCATAATGCTAAAAAAGCTTATTTCAAATCTGCTTTATTTCTGCTTGGTGGTATCAAATAGCCATTGCTTTAACTCATCAATAATTATCAACCAAGGCATTGACAGTCCTGTGAAGGTCAATAAATGGCTTCATTGTCTCCTCTGCATTTTAGAAGACTGAAATGACAGCAGCAGAGCTTATGAAATTTGGTTTCTGACATCCTTATGGCTCTTGAGACACAGTAACATCATACCTGTCCCAGCTATCAATACAGCCCCTGTGGGATCTCCTTCTCTGTTGAAGCAACACAATCTTCCGAGATTACTTCCAGATCCTTCTATATCTCCTTCCTTGCAGGGGAAGAGTCTGCTTGTGTTATGCCAAATTTCATGTTAAGCCTGGGCTGACTCACTGGCCAATGTGCCCATCCTGACGGACAATTAGGCCTGGACAGAGAGAACAGGTAAAACAAGATATTTTCAAGACGTCTGGGAGTATTCAACTCAGAGCCCTGCTCCTTGAACAAGTTTGGCTGAAATTTTCCTCTACAAAACTTCAAGACATGGATTGAAGCCTGAGAGATAGGATAACTGACTGTGCATCTGTCCTTCAAACCACTGGGCTTCATCTTGCTCATAAAGTTATGTAGGGGTTTTTTGTTTCTTGTGTAATATGTTTCTTTTTAATACAGATCTTGAAACAGGTGAAGGATAATGCATGTGGATATTTTCACTCTATTATGGCATTTCCAACCCCAGTTATCCAGAGTAACATAACAGGAAGAAAGACCAGTGATGAAAATATTAGTCTTTACAATGACAGCACAGAGGTAAGACTAAGAAGAGCAGGTGAGTTACAATGTCAGCCCTTAAGCCAGCTTTCCTGAAAGGTTTCTCTCTGCCGTCAGCACATGCAAGGTCTCCAAATAGCTGGGCTGCTGTATCTTGATGGAAACTTATTCTGAAACACATGTGTATATATATGTATAAATACACGTGCACAGATATTCACATACACAGATATATTTTATGTATCTATATAGTTATACTTACTTATAGCTGTATATATTTAGAGCGAGGGAGATACAAAGACACAGAGTCCCCTACAGATTGCTTCTCACAGGACATCACTGCTTTCTTTATACAAAAAAAATAACAGCTTTTCTTTTCACTGCTGTTACCAAATGACATATATATGTTAAACATAAGCGAGTGGAACATCTCCCTTATGAGGAGAGGCTGAAGGAGCTGGGTCTCTTTAGCTTGAAGAGGAGGAGAGTGAGGGGTGACCTCATTAATGTTTATAAATATATAAAGGGTGAGTGTCAGGAGGACAGAGCCAGGCTCTTCTCAGTGATGTCCAGTGACAGGACAAGAGGCAATGGACATAAACTGGTACATAGGAGGTTCTACAAAAACATTAGGAAAAACTCTTTCACTGTGAGGGTGACAGAGCACTGGAACAGGCTGCCCAGAGAAGTTGTGGAGTCTCCTTCTCTAGAGACTTTCAAAACCTACCTGGACATGTTCCTGTATGACCTACTCTAGGTGATCCTGCTCTGGCAAGGGGTTTGACTAGGTGATCTTTCAAGGTCCCTTCCAAGCCTAACATTCTGTGATTCTGGGAACTAAAATAGAGAACAAGAAATTCTATTAATACAGTCACCTCACAATTAAGTATTTATGTAGATACTGCAGAAAGCTGGTAGATATAACTCCTTAGGGGCTGAATAAAATGAAATCAAAGGGAGAAGGAAATGTGGTGACGCAAACACTCGCCTTTAATTAATCAAAATTCAAGTCGGTGTTCTTCTAGCACTCAAAGCAGCACTGGGGCAAACATGAAGATACAGTAAATAACCCAGAAGAAATCTAAGTGTTCCAAGTATAGTCACCTCCTAATTAAAATATTTTTTTCAAGACTGTGAACTGCCATATATATGCTTTTGCAGCAACCTTTTAGGTATTTTGCAGACCAGCTGCAAGAAGCCATCTTCAAGAACCATATTTAAAACTCAGATTCTCCAGCGCTATTCTACAACTCAGGCTTCTATAACTGTCACCAGGTATAAGGGCTACCTATTTCATATGCACGCACAAGGCATGTGGGGGCTCAGCCACTGCTCAACTAATTGGCTACCTGCTTAATTACAATCTCATCTGAGATAATCTTTCCTAAATGGGTGAAAGTGCAGAGCATCTCCATAGCTACTAATAAGGCTGTCACAATCTCTAATCAGAGCAGTGTAAACAACACTGACTAGTTATACATGAAACACTTTAGCCAAGTGCTATAACCAGTATAGCCAATTGCTATGAAAACAGTTAAGTTTTATATATTGATACAAATATTCCAAAAAGTATATTTACAGAATTTCTGAAGCTAGAAGAAATAAATTAATTATCTAGTCAGAGCTCTAATCTACCACAGATCCTTATATATGACTGAAATATCTCACAATCCACATCAGTCTTCTGTGGTTGTAGAAATATTTGGGGTCTCTGCAGTATTCACTTGTGAAGTTAGGACCTCAAGATAGGGGCTTCACCCATTTCCCTGACAGCGCCTTGAACTACTCACTGCCCCAAAGATGATTTGTGCTTCATTTCTCATTTGAATTAACAGATTTAGGTTCCAGGCTTCAGTTCTTTTTCTGTTTTTCTTCACAAGATAAGACAGATCCTTCATAACACGTTTTTCCCACAAATATTTTCCTAACTCTAATCAGCTCATTTCTCAATTTTTTTTCCCCTCCTCTAACTTGCTACATTCCATCCAAGTCTCCTTCTGTAAGGCACTTTCTCTATCTTTGGAGTAACTTCCACAGCGCTCTTCCTCACCCTGAAGGTCTTCCAATAGCCTTTAAAGGATGCTGACACTACAACATTGCTCGGTGTCTCTGCAATGGGATACGCAGAGGCAAAACCTTATCGATCATATAGTTCTGGGGCATGTTATGGATGCAACAAAGATATTGCCAGGCTGCCTGTAAAGCATAGGATGTCTTTTCTTAGACATTTCAAGCCAAAAGCAGGGCCCGAACTATCAAAACCCAAAGCCTTCAGCACTGCCCACTTATGCTGAGCAGTGATTCATTTCTAAAACCTTCTGTGTAGTTTCCTCTTCTCTCCTCTTTCAGAGCACACCAGCTATATAACCACATGCTTCTGCAGAGCTGAGAAGTCACCACTGGAAAACACTCTATCCTGCACCCACTCCCATTGGGTATTGCCCTGTAATTTTCCTGTCTCACCCCAGGAAGCTCAATGGCCACCTCGAATTTGTCACAGTGATAGAGTAGTTTGTGACTTCAAAATACACTGCTAAGTAGTAGCGTCTGTACTCTGCAACCTGGAATTTTTAAAATGTGAAAGAAACCCTGTAAACCAAGTCAGCGTTATTTTAATAGACTTCCCTTGCTAGCTGCGGTCTCTGCAGATTTATAAACCAATTTGGCAGCAAGTCCAGGGACAGCTTTGCTACACTACAATAATTACCAGAGCAGGAAGTTCTCAATAATATGAAAATAATTCACTGTCATTACAGATACATAGCTTTCACATGAAGATAGAGATGTTTCTTTTTACCCTTTTCTTAATATACCAAACAGAAAACCAGAGAAACTTCACCCCAAACTAAAGAAACATGCATGAAACTCTCCACACAGATGGCAAACGCCAGTTAGGGAGTCAGGGAACCTCCAAAGCATCCCCGTTGGGAGCAGATATCAGACTTCAGGCATTCAATCCTGGAATAAAAGGCAATTCTGCAAAGCAGATACCTCACCTACAGGGACCAAATTCAGCCCTGTAACAAAGCAGCAGCAATGCTCTTGCATTAGTTACAGTGATCACTCAACCAGTCAATTACCACAGTAGTTGTACTTAATGGAATTCTGTAGTATATACAGCATTTTTAATTACTTGGTATAAGAAATTTGATCTAAGAAGTGACAGTTTGACAAAATCTCCTAAGAAACAAGGCTTCTCAAGCACTGAATCTTTATCAAAGCTTTCTCATGTGCAAGAACAGTGCAGAAATGAAAATACATAAGGAGTTTTACCAGACCCAAAATATGGAGGCCATGGAAGATGACACGACATTTGTCTGTAGCAGGGAAATCAGAATGTATCTCTATTTAGAGTATGCATGTGTGCCTATTTGCTCTAGATGCATGTATAATCAGCCCTAGCATAAATTAGAAAACATATGAAGGATTAAACATCAATTTGCCTGTCCTCCCACACTTCCCATCCCTCTGCCAGATCCCGAGAAAAACAGAAGGCATGGTATCAATGGTTGGAAACAGACTCTGAAACTGGAATAAATGGAAAATACCTTTTTGTAGCAGAAGCAGAACCTTTAAGAACTACATTAGTGCTTCACTCTCAACAAACACCACTGTATTCTGAAATTAGGAAATTCTGATGGTTTTACCAGGATCTTAAAGGTGCAGCATAAGGACCATTAAAATTTGGAGATGTGACAAATACGTTTGACAATGAAAGTTACAGTATTATGCAAATACTTGTTTTAATATTACTCAAGTATCCCACGTATTATAACTATTTCTGGGCAACCAGGAATGTTTCACAAAATCTCTAAGTGTAATCTATTGCTAGCTTCACCATCTGGGAGTGCACAGACATGGCTTAATCCTACTGGCTTTCTTCCAAGAGACTTATAAGTCTGTGGTATGCCTTTCTTTTAACAATCAAATGAGGTGGCTATTTCAGTTTTGATTGTGGCTTAAAATAGCCCACTACCAAAATATTAGTGAGATCGGGTCTCCAGAGAGCAGTAGCACCTACTATGAGACTAGCTGACAGAGCTGAAACTTTGCCCAGTATTTTCACCCAGGTACACACAAACGTCTTCAGAAATGAACAAATGCAGAAAACTTTGAACTAAATGCAGATAAATCATGAAGAAACAAGTTGCTGGTAGAACATGGGGCACATCATAAAACAAGAAGGGCACTAGCTAGTGAGGAGATGGAAGACAGGGCACACTAGGAACAACACGGGTGAAGCAGGAGAGCAGGGTATTATTACAAGGGCATAAAGCCATTACACTTATCTAGGGACATCCCTACCATTATGCATATGTGTATCTCTACCATTATCCATTATGCATATTCAGGAGAGCTACAACAAGTTTGGTTTCTCAGGTTCATAGTCTCCTTTATTTTGTTTTGTTCTGGACTTCTTTGTTTTTTGTTTTAAAAAAAAACTCAGAAAGATCAAGGCCAGGAAAATAGGAAAAATGTTTCATGCTGAAAACAGAGTGTTCCAGCCCTTCACCAACTGTCTACAGGAAAGCATCTGGGTGTAGAGTCACCCACACAATTCCCATGATGACACTACTGCTCTAGATGGAGTCTACTGTATTCAAAGCTTATGTAGGTTTCAGGAGTTCACACAGCTCTGTCCTCCAAAGTATTTCTTATAAACACATACTATTCTGACCCAGTTTGGTTTCAGTTGGGTTGGGTTCTTTTAGTTCATTGGAATTTTGTTCCTTGCGAAAAGTTTGGTAAGGCTGATGGTCTCCTGAAGACTCAAGTGAGGGCAGAAAAGAAAAGTGGGTTGAAGAAAATGAAAAAATTTCTTTCAAGGTTTGGTCTTCCAGTTCTGGCTGTAAAATATGCATCAGTCTATCATGGTCACAGAATAGCATGCTAAATAAAGGAATGAACAATTAATGAGATTTTTTTCCTCCAAATATTTTAGGAGACACTGGTACACCTGTCCAGAGAAACAACAGTGTGTTTCTTCAGATGAAATTGGGTTCTCCCCATTGGCACCAGAGTTACAACATTTTGCTCATGTGTTTCAGATGCCTGCTGGTTTGTGGGTGACGGTTTCCTGGTCTGTTGTCCAGACTCCAGAAGTATGGCAATGTCGAAAGAAGCAAAGTGCAACAACAACTTTCTTGTCCCCTAGCACTTCACAGGTCAAATGAATGACACAGCCACAATGGACATCACAGACTGCAAGTTGGCAGAGGAAAATAATAATATTGGCTCTCTTTAGACATAACCCTTCTGCTTCATGCTGATTTCCCACACAATTAATTAAAATGATCAACAATCACAGAGAAACAAAATTCACGAAATATACCTGCCACGTTGCAGTATCAGTCCAGCTTAGAAGTAGAGCAATGTGGCTTTTTTATCTCTGATTACTTCAGTAAAGAGTGGCAGCATGCATAGATAAAGATATAATTAGAAGTTTTCCACTTCATTCAACTGTTGCAAACAAACAACGGGGGATTTCAAGTGAGCAATTTGATGAGAAGGGCCAAAGGAAAGTAATAGGCGATAGAAAGCAAAACACTTTTGAAAACACAACAGCCTGCCAATATGGCAGCCTGCTGGGCACACTCTGAGCAAGGGAAGGCTTTGTTTCAGCAAAAGGTCATGGGTTTGTTTTCTTTAAAAACCTGTCTAAAATGGCTTTCCATAAAACATCATCTAATAGGTCATTGCCAACACATAGAGATGAAACCTATACTCCCAGCTGGGGTACATGTTCCCCAGCTGATGACACCAGGTAAGGCAGCTACTCACACATGAAGCCTCTCTTTATAACAGGGAAACGTTAGTAACAGTCCTAGACCTCCACAAGTTGCCAAATTATTGTTTTCAAATTTCTAGACTAAATTTCTATTCAGAACTGATCAAGTGGAAGCATATTGTCTCAAGTACCTTGTCAGACTACACTCCCACTCAGTGGCCACATTTCACTTTTCTATAACAGCAATTGCACCCATGAAACATGGTGGGTGAGATGGACAGAAGTCAGCTTTGCAGTCACATCATCCCTTCACAGTGGAAGGGGATCTGCAGACATCCTACACACTGGATGGGAAGATTATGAAAAGCCAGTGCTCTCCATAGGCAATCCTTCTTGTCAACTGCTGACCACCAGATAGGTCTAGTCCCCCACTCCACAGCCATGCTACCACTGTCCCCCTTGTCCACAAAAATGTGAATGCTTTTGTAGCTCTGCATCTCCTATTGCTGCAGGGCAGCAGAGCACCAGGTGAACAGGCACAGAAAATAAGGAGGACCTTTCCTATAACCCACCAAAAGCTGAACAAGTCCTGTGCAAAGGGTACACATAGCTTACGCAGCTGGAAGTGTATTATTTCTTACGTCTCAAGTATTTGGTCAGATTTCAAGCTGTTTCCTAAAAGAACAAGTCAGAACTCTTTCACCTTCACTTTTAAGTCTCCAATCACACCTCCTCCCATACGCCCATAGATTTACTTTTTACATAGCTAAACTCACACAGCTTACCAGGTTTAGTATCTATTTAATTTACAACTGAGTTTGCTGAAGAATATTGTATAAGCTCTTATCTACAGATACGCATAATGCCTATTTCACTTAAGAGTAATAGCACATTCTCCCACATTTTGATATTTCCTCTCTGTTCTGGTTTCAGCTGGGACAGTTAAATTTCTCCAGAGTAGCTAGTATAGAGAGATGTTTTGAATTTGTTCTGAAAACAGTGTTGATAATTCAGGGATGGTTTAGTTATTGCTGAGCAGCACTTACACAGAGTCAAGGCTTTTCTGCTTCTCACACCATCCCATCAGCAAGCAGGCTGGGGGCACACAAGTTGGGAGGGGACACTGCTGGGACAGCTGACCACAACTCACCAAAGGGATATTCCATACCATATAATGTCATGCTCAGCATATAAAGGTGGGGGAATAAGAAGGAAGAGGGTATATTTGGAGTTAAGGCATTAAGCTTCTCAAATAACTGTTTACATATGGCATAGCCCTGCTTTCCTGGAGATGCCTGAACACCTGCCTGCTGATGGGAAGTAGTAAATTAATCCCTTATTTTGCTTTGCTTGCCTACACATCTTTTTCTTTACCTATTAAACTATATTTATCTTAAGCCATGAGTTTTCTCACTTATATCCTTCAGATTCTCTCCCTCATCCCATCATGGGGGAGTGAGCAAGTAGTTGGATGGGGTTTAGTTGCTGACTGGGGTTAAGCTAGGACACTGGATTAATTACCATTCTAAACAAGAAACAAAACAAGGAAACAAATAAAAAGAAAAAAAAAAAAAAACACACCACATTTGGAAGAATTTTCTCAGCAGCTCAGTTTGTGGCCTACTAATTGTACAGCTTTCTGCTGCTGAGGCGAGTTCAGGTATTTCAAGTGGAAGTGTGAGAAATAACAGTTTAATTCAGGAATTAACCCAACCACAGAGTAGGGTGATCCCATTAATGCCCAGTAGAGACCTCTGTCACGCAGCAAAGCATGAGCAGCTCTCTCTTTAAAATAAAGATGACAAATAAAGAAACAAAAACAACCTCAGAGTTTTCATGAAACCTATCTCTAACTTTAAACGCTTCAGATTCAAGGCCTTAGGGCTTCCTGAAACAGAAGACCCTGACCTACAGTTGTGAAAGGCTTCTTTGGTATGTCTTCATGAAATGAATTCTGCCCATATACTCTTAAGTTATACAGGGAAGCATTATCTTTTATCACTGCTTACAGCCTTTCATTTTCTGTCATAGGAGTTTCTATTCCTGTTAAACGCTTCCCCTAATATAAAATATTCAGTGTGCTCTCTCCTGGTTTTATAGGCTTTATTTTTGTTCCCTTTCTTCCAGCTACTCTGTGTTTCCTACTTTTTTTTCCACACAGTCATTACTCTTCCTCTTTAGCTTTGTCCATAATTAAGGGTGAACAGTCTTCTCAAGAGTGTTTTAACTGTAGACTTTTAAAGAAATAATCCATTTTCCACTATCAGATCCCACTTCCATTGGCTTATTGACTACACTGAGCAACTGTTTTGGTGTGCTCTCCAAAAGGCTACGAGAAGGGTTACAGTAATTTCAAACCATGTATCTGTGTAATACTAGCTGAAATTATTCTTGCCAAACACCACTACATCTCTCCAGGACTAAATCCATCTAGTAACTCATCTAGTGTTTTTGAGTTCTCCAGGGAGTATGATACAATTTCAGAAAGAATAAAAATTTCTCCTTCAATTACTTGATAGTGGAGGAAGGTTTGAGGTTTGTGTGTTGTTGTTATTGTTTTAAAGGCACTTGTTTTTTTATTTGATAGCCTAAAGAAGTTTTCTGGCCTTAGATAAAGCTGAGAGGGAGCACAGCACTTACATCACAGATCAAAATGTCAGGATTGTAAACAAATGCAAGAGGGGCAGCATGCCTTACACTGTAATTGAACTAAGCAATAGTTTTTATTTGTAAACAAGGCAGCCCCACACAACATCTCAAACCACCACCTTGACTAAGCCTGTAAGTCTACTGGATTAGTATTGCAGCATTTTATTGCTACAGCATCCTCTCTCCTGCTCCTCCCAAGCATTTGAACTACTGTGATGGGACTGATACCCGAGACCAACTTGACACAGGAGACAAATGTAAATGATACTGATCTTCACTGAATTTGTTCCCACCTTGCAATCCTTCAGGGAGCTGAACCAAAAAGCTATGTTAATGAACAAGGTATTTTTCTGCCTTCCGCCTCTTTTCTCCTGGAAATAGAAAACAGGGACAAACCTATGTGGACAACAGCTCCTTCTTTCCAAACAGGGGTCACGGGGAGCACCAAACCTTTGAATGCAACTTATCTGCTATGAGCAAATGATGGCACTGAAAGACGTTGACCTTAGGTTGCACTTTCACACAAGAAGATGCCCTCTGTCCACAAAGTAGTGTGGTGCTTGTATTCATACACAGGAGCTAGCTGCGGTGTGTTTCGTTCCTATCACAGAGGGTCCTGCCTCTGCCCCTCTCCATCACCCAACAGCATTTCAAACACTTCACCCTAGCGCTTCCACAGAAATTTGTGGTTTTATTCTGTTAGCACTAAAAGGAAAACAACTGTCTCAGCTGGGAAGAGTCCTCTTATCATTCATTTCAAGTAAAATCTGTGGCTTTTGTTAGAAACTGCACAGGCCCCGGTCCACATTAAACCAACCACAACACCATTTTCAGCAGCAGGAGCAACGTATCAGCAAATGACCAGATCCCAACATAAACCTTTGGGCATACAAAATCCAGAAGAGCAATTTGACGCATATGCCTGTGTTTATACATACACCTAGATACCTGAAAGGATTATGGTCATTTTATGTTTCCATTCACATGCTCTTGGTTTCAGATTTCTAAATTATACTGTGCAACAAAAACTTGAAACTCACTGCCAGCTATGAGAGTTTAATTTTCTCTTGCTTCCAGTGGTTTTTTTTCAAAGACAAATGAGCTACGCACCAAAATAATTCCCCATCCCCTCACAAAAGCACTTCACAGAACTAGCTTGTGATTTAAGAATCAGACACTTTTCTAAAACCAAGGAAGAATGGGATTACAGCTAATCACATTAGCCTATAACTTTTTTCCCCTCTAAAAGCAGGATTAAAGGCAGAGATGGGGTACTTCCCACATTCCTGCACACCAGCTGCATTCTTACAGACTCAGCTTGATGAACAGCTAATAGAATTACCATCCACAGACCTAGGATTTTCAGGGATTACTCTGAAGAGGTTGCCGAACGAACTCACTGGGCTGTCATTCCCAGCTTTGCACTACCAGACAGAGACCTTAAAATGACATTGAGAAGTACGCCACAGGGAGTTCCAGCCTGAAGAAGTTGTCAGCTATATTCTGCAAGGGCTGTGGAGACATTGGTCTTGAAGATTATTAAGAAAAATAAAGAAATTAACTGAAAGTACAGAACTGGAGATGGGATTATCAGAGACATGACGCGGTAAGGGAGAGGGAATCACCCTCCAAGTGTAATGTTGACATAACTTTATTTTTTAAAAGATCAGTGTAAATGTTAATGCCTTCCTGCATTATGGTCAAGAGCATGTGTCTATTTTAAGTTCTCACCTTCAAATGACACATGAAAATGGCTGAAGAACTACTTTTTGTGGAAAGGGCAGGAAGAAGACAGGAAAGAAAAAAAGTGATCTATTTACATTCTGCAAAATGGAAATCAGTTCTTTTGAACCAACTAGACATAAAAACTTTACCATGTATGTGATGACATAAGCAACAATATTCACTGAGGTTCACTTTATTTATGATCAGCATTTTCCATTTCTAAATGCCTAACCAAATACCCGAAGCTAAAGGCATACTCCAGCCCCAGCAGCACAACCCATACAATGCATGTTTCACTGTATGGCACTTAAAAATTCTAAAGGATAAATACTGCAAGTTTGAACTTAGAACAAGTCTTTGGAAAGAAACATGGGGAAAAAAAAAAATAATTTAATTTTCTTTTTCAGCCAGGATACCTACAAATCTCTTTAAAGAAAAACAAAAGCTAGCTGAAAGAAATCTATTCTCTACTCCAAATTTATCATTCATTCATGAAACAAAGACTCTTAATACAGCTTCAGAAGAAAAAGCACTTTCTACAAAATGTTCTTTCAAAAATCATAACCAGCAATTTAAGGAACCTCATTTTACTGCACAGTCCTCTGCAAAGCATCACCTACTGTTGAACAACTGAAAAAAACCCCAAGACTCACACTCAGCCTGCCAAGGCCCTCTCACAGACATGGAGCCAGTGGAATTAATGGCAAGGGGATGAGAAGAGACCCAGAAGAGTCACTAAGCTCCCTGCACAGCAAAACCAACAGAGGTGCAACACTTTGCACTCCCAGGAACAAGCAGAACCACTCAGCCACTCTGTGAGTCTGGTTAGCAAGGCAGGGGGTTAATGTGGCAACTCTCGCCTTTGAAACGGATCATCCAACGCAACCCTGAACCCGCTGGAGGGGACCTTGCTTGTAGTTACAACACTTGGGCCTGAAGCAATTTCAGGAGTACTCCTCCTAAACAGAAATTAAAGGAAGGTTTGCTTCCCACTACTGTCTCACAGCTTCTTGTTTTCTCCTCCTCATAGACAGGCTGCAAGGATTATGAAACAAAAAGAAAAAAGTCCAGAATAAATGATAAAAAGCAACTTCCATCAAGAGAGAAGCAGAATAGAAAAGAGTAATAATTACAGAAAAAAAAGGAAAGAAATGGCACTTTAGGCAACTTCTTTTTTCACCACTAAACTCCCTTTCATTTAAACTGTTTCAAAACCTAACAAAACACATGTAAAATCAAAGCATCAATGCCTACAGTGTTTTCTTAGCCTTCAAAGCGTTGTGTCTTTAAACATCACACCTGAACAAAAAAGGACAGAACTCTTGTCCAGGGAGCTCACCATGGAAAGGTGGAAAGGATTCTGTTTTACCCCAGGGAATGAATATCAAGGATTTCATGGCTGAGTAACAGGCTAAAACTACACTTTTGGGAAGAACTGAAGGATGAGAATTCACAGCACGCCTGTCTACACGGTGACCTGCTACGTCTGAAAAATAGAGATCTGTGAAGACCAGCAACATAACTTTAATTCCTCTGAAAGACTTCTCCACAAAATGGACCTCCATGTAATTACTGGAGAGACCCACCCTCAGTCCCACCTCCAACATAAGACTCCATCTAGGACCAGAATGTTAGTTCTGGCTTACAAGTATTTTATGGCATTACAAACATGCGCTACGCATCATATGTTTCTAGGGAGGCCTCTAACACACACCTAAAGAGAGACAAATCATACTTGGCCTGAATGAATCAATGTTGGACAAAAAAAATTAAAAAAAGATCCACTGTGGAGCTTGACTGGAGCTGGATCTCTTCTGCTTCTCTGCAGGGAGTTTGGAAAGTAGAAATTATTGTAACAGGCCATAAAGGACAGAGGAACACATCAGAGAAATTCAGAAGGGCTCCTGGTGGGGGAGCGGAGCAGAGGGGAGCAAAAGATGCTGCCTCTGTCCGTACCTTTAAGGAACGAGGCAGATACACAGACAGGATAGCATGAAGGGCACCTAGCTATGGGACCAGCAGATTAAATAAAAGGAGAAATTAACGAAGATGACTCTGGAAACAGAGCTATGCCTATGAAAGGATTCCTGGACAATCTCACAGACCTCTAACACAAGTCCAAGGACACTTTGCCACTGGATTTCTGAAGTAGCAATATGCAGGACATCAGTGCAAGATCCACAATATGAGTGCAAGATAACACCCCCAAACAGCACATGCTCTTCTTCTACTCCAACTCACACGTCTGCTGTTGTGTCACTCCACCCCCCAAAAGAAACCCCAAACAGTTGTTAAAGGTGCAAAATAAAAGTAGCAAAACATGCAAAGCTCAATCTGTTTCTTCTCTTATTGTAGCAGAAAACCACCATGGAAAGCTTACAGGCAATGGTACGTGGTTTCTGCACTTTTCACCACCCTCTCTCCCTGAAGTCAGGTGAAGCTGACCACCCCAAAGCATGGTATCAGTGTTATTATCATTGCCTGCAAAGAAGCCTGAAGACCATAAAAAACAATCAGTGAAGACTGACTACACCTCATGGTAGCACTTCACAAGGAAGTAAGGGGATGGGGAATGAAGTTGGAAATGTTCTTCACCTTTCAGACAATCACCACCAGAACCTGGGACTTGCTTTCAAGAAGGAAAGTTGCAGAGCCTACAGGATCTGACACTGTTCTTTTTCCAGCACAGGAGATACCCAGCAGAGTTAAAAAAAATCCCATCCTTATAACAAATTAAATTAATGGACAGATGTACCCACACCAGAAGGGAGAGAGGCCAATGTAACACTGCTCTCTTTCCTCTTGGGAAACCAGATCCATCCAGCTCCTGCTCGTCTTGGGGACTGGGACCATTTTAAGAACTTCATCCAATGAACAGCTCAGGCATCATCAACCATTTTGCACCCTGCCGCTTATAGCCACAAGTAGAGTTGGCAGCATCCATTAGATGGAAAGTGTTCCACTGGATGGGGGAGCTGGGCAGAAGGCACTAGTGGTGAAGCTGGCCAAATGGCTGCAGGGGACCTGTTGGCAACCTCCTACATGCTTGAACCTCTGTAATTACCATGCAACGGAACTCCCACACCCCATATTTGTTGGATTTAGGGGGTGGAGGTGCCCAGTAAAAGCTGGGATTTCTCTCACCAGCTGTGCCACCTGTTTTGCACTCTGAGTATTTGAAACCATGACCCCTTGTACTCTACCTAACCTATGAGCAGGGAAGCCACTCAGGATACTAGCGTATACTGTAGCTGGTCATCTAAAATATATACCTTACTGGGTAAGTGTAACTGCTCCAGCACACACACAGCACCTACTCATGGTAGGTGTTACAGCAAAGTTACCGTGTCTGCTCTGCCCAAATCCACTCAAAGACATCTCCCTCCACCCTTTAACAGTGCTCCCCTTCTCCGAGTCTTACTTGGGATGCAGCTCAACACATAGATGACTTAATCTGTCCACAAACCGTATTTCTTTCTCACATGATACATGGATCCCATTGCAGCAATGACTTGTGCTTTGCAGCACTGCTTCTTTTGGAGGTCGAACTGAGCATGGTTCATTGGATCACATTCACAGACTCAAAGCAGCTCACCCTAAGGGGCACAGCCCTGTCAGATTGCTTTATAGCATGATGATAACTCCACCAAGCTGCTCCCACTTACACCTTTCCCAAGCAGTGCAGCTGCATCTAAGACAAATGAACGAGGCTGGGGTGTTTGCAGGTTAACATGTGCCAACTGCCACCAGTGCCAAGGCAGAAGGGATCAAAGGAAGGCTGCCCAGGAGGACAGAGTCACCCTACGGTTTCAGAAGTCAGGACCATGTTCACACAAGCTTTTCAGAAACACATGAGATGGCACTAGCCTTAAGCCTCTCAGAGACTAGCAACGCAAGAGAGCTTACAGGCAATATGCTTCACTGGGAATCATCTGTGCATGTGCAACTACATTAAAAATACCAGAGCACATGATCTACCTTCCCTCCCAAACTCCCCTCACCTTTTTCTTCTTTTACCCTCAGTAGCTCTAAGAAATCTGAGATCACATAGGTAAAGCCAAGCACACAACAACAGGAATAACTGTGTTGTCCAAGCACAGAACCTTAAACTCAGGGTTCATTCTCCACATTCATACCAAACCTCTTGCCAGAGGTTATCCTCACTGCCTCAATTTGTTCACCTGAGGAACTGGAACAATTACACATGTACATTTTTCTCCAAGATTACTCTGAAATTATTTGTAAAACACTTGACAGATGAGAGGCATTACAAAGATGCTATAGTATAATCTCTTACACAAGGAAAGGGATTTCTGAAGCTCTTAAAATTATCATGAGGCTTCTGTAGGATGTTTTATTTGAGCCCAGGCTTAAATAAGAGTCTGGCAATGTATTAAAGTTAACATTAAATTATGCATAGAAGAATAATTCATACTCAGGAAAGAATATTTAGTCATCTTTAAGTACACATATGTGAATTTTTAGCTCATTCATCAGGTCTTACTCAGCCTTATGTTCTGAACTACTGAAAGAATAAAGGAACATAATTTTATCCAGACAAAGAGAAGTGTAAACAAGTTTTTTAAAAGTTTAAATTCGTTATTTGTGTGTACTTAACTTGAGAAGACAAACAGAACAAGACTAAGAGGTATTCCTTTTCCCAGGCGTACCATCCTCCTGAAGTTTGTACCAAACAGAATACATACACAAAATGTGTTTACCAACGGGGTATGAGTCATGCTCCCAGCTGACGGTTGGAAAGATTAGCTCCCAGAAACAAGAAAGTAACTTTCAATTCACAGGAACAAGGCTGTGGCATTATCTCCTGTTAATAGGAAGCACTGGGAATTAGAATAAGCCATCAGTAGTTGCAAGCCCTTACACTATGCTCCAACATCAACATATTGTCCAACGCAGGACAAGCAATTTCCATGCTTCGGTTTACCTCACCTCACAGCTGTGGCAAGCTTTCACCTGCTTCAGATTGTTATTACAACACTTAACATTTGTATAAATAGTTTGGTCTAGACAGAACATGAAAGGTTCTTCACGTGACAAAATATTTCTGTGTGATCTTAACTCTCAAAAACCAACAGATTTTATGTTGATTGTGCCAACCTAAAATTTATGATCACTGAGGAAGGCTGTAAATTATTTTAATAAAAAACACCAGTCAATTCTCACATACATTCATTTCCTACAAGCTAAGTAATACAGCATGAGAAAATATGATGCAGTATCATCAGTCTTACAAAATAGTACTTAAAGCAGAAAAAAAAAATCCATAAGCTTCTCCAACACACACCTTTTCATTTTGCACTTAAGTTATTGCTGTAACAACACCCTACTGTAATGATACCACAGAAGGACACTGTCGTCATACTTCACCTAGAACTCTGCATTCATTATGGGTCAGTAGTCACCACACTACAGAGAAAATGCAATTGCAACTGCAGGTCTGCCGAGCAGAGAAACCACAGCATCTCTGAAATCTAACGTTATGGAAAAAAAAGAGCTCAGACTTTGTGTCTCATTAAACAAAAGGCTGGGATAGTAAATTGACTTTATAAGCAAAGAAACACAGCACAAAAGCTGAGCTTCTGGCTACTTATTATAACTTGGAACTGCAAAGATATCTGATGTGTCATTTAGAAATTTTTCAAAAAATTAATTAAGGTAGGCAAAACTGTCCTTTGCACAAGGTCACAGACAACATACGATGCAGTTTGCCTGCAACTCCACCAGCATGGACAGTGGGCTAGTGCCATATGTAGTCCAGGGAATTCAACCAGGAGAGGAAGGGGCTACTCCATCCTATTCATCCTCTGCCTTCATGGGGGTGGGGGGACGGACACAAGATAAAGCAAAAGATAAAAAGGTGAAAAGTAACATGCTGGGTTGAGTTTGGATGCAGGTGAATACCATCTGAGTCATTTCATGTTATATACTCCATCTATGCTACTGCCTCTACTTTGCCAGCTACTTGCAATGGCTAAGGGTGGCTTAGCAGAAGTGCTGCAGGGAAGAGGTCGTAACACATGGAAAACAGCACAGAAAGGGACCAGGGAAGAAATTTTCCTCCCAGTAACACACCAATCCATGCAGAAGCTCAGAGAGGGAAAGGTCTGGAAGAGCCCTGTGGGCCTCAGTAGCGCAGCTGGCTGCAGAGGGGAGGGGGAGCAACAAGTAAGTAGTGTCAGGCAGAATTTCCCCCACCCCCCTTTACTCAAATAAATCACTTAACTCAGAGAGCAGCAAATCTCCTTACCCCTCTGGATTAAAGGCAGACTTAAAGGAATGTTTGTTAACAGACTACCCTCGCCCTGGGTCATTCTTGAGGCACATCAGCTAGCTACATGCAATGAAACTACTTTAAGGATGCCCTTGATTAAAAAGGAAAAGTTAATTTCTGAAAACAGTGATACCTTTAAAAACAATTTAAAAGCTTACTGGATGTGAGATACAATTTAATTTTTGTTTCTATGCAGTCTGATGACCATTAAAAAAGCATCTTTGATATAAGAATATCTATTTGAAAAATCCACTGTCAATCCTATAGCATGAGGTGAACTGAAATTCAAGGTCTCAGGTCTCCCATGTAAGGAAGAGACATCAGGACAGGCATTTCTCAAGGCAATTTTCAGGCTGCTAAGGAAAGCTGAGTCCCTATGTGATTCCCACTGAAATTTCAGCAAGCAATGTTGCTTTATCCCAGCACCAAGTATTTTTTAAGATTTCATTTGCCTGCCTACATGCTTTGCATAAAGATCACACTATTAAAAGAGGGGAAGCTAATAATAAAAAAAAAATGCTAATTTACATTTCACTGCATAATATCACAGAGATAAGTAGGTGATTTTAAAAATGAGTTAAAATATATGACACGGATGAGCAATATTTCAAAAATAGCCATTACAAAAAAGATCAATACAAGAGAAGCAAGAAAAAGGGGAGAAGTTCTTGCTGGGGAACAAGTCAGATGAATAGGCACAAACCGCAGATGGCAAGGAGAAAGAATAGTCAACAGGGTTGACTATTACCTAAGGTAGTAAGAAATCCCCATCCTTAGGATTCAGAGGAACAAGAGGAAGTCCCTGAAAACAAACAAAGAAACCAGCAACATATTTTGTGGACTAAGACTGCTTTAGTCCTGCACAAGAATCAGGTCTAACCCTGAAATGCCTTCTCTGGCTTGGATGAAACACAGATTTGATGAATTCAAGGAGCGCCGGTATCATCTGTAAACTAACATGTTTTACAACTAAAGAACATGAACATTGCAAATGCTTTCCTGAGCCAAAGCCTCCAGGTTATCTGTTCTTGGAGCCAAAATTTCTTCCTAAAGACAGTGAGACAGATGCTGATGCTGGGCATGGAGCACAAATCTACCACCTCAAACCCTGTTGTGCAGACAGCCCATGACACCAGGGCAGACACAATAAAGGTAGCACACACTCTCTCCTTCCACCCTCTGGGACTCCTTAACTTCAAGAAATAAAAATCTCAGTGCCTAAAGGCATCACTGACAACAAAACACTGGAATTGCTTTTGCCGACTTGCTAAAACATGGCAACACAGGAAGGGTGATAGCCCAGGGAAACTGAACCTGGCAGCACTGTAGGTATGGCAGGTATTTTCCAAGTCCTTCAAACTAGTAAAAAGCGAGTTAAGTGGATGACCTTTGTACTATGTCACAAGCTCTTTGCGAGGACACTAAACTTCCTCCTAACATTCTTGCAAGTGCTCACTTGTACTGCAACAAAAGGCAAACACTGCTCTGAAAGTTTCCTTGATATAGATACTAACACAATGCTAAATTACAGCATATAAATACTTCATCCCCAGCCTCCCCCCAAGCAAACAAATTTCAGAATATGTATAACAGTAACTAGACTTGCCTGGTATTTTTCCATTTCTTTTCTCTGCATAACTCAAATGCATTCCAAAAAGAAAACAGATATTTTGAACATGTACCTCCAAGCAAGTCTCACAATGATTTTCAGTAAGCCTGGTGGTAATAGCTCAGTAAGAGTAAAAGAAAGATAAAGCCACATTTGGCAAAACCTGAGTTTGTCCCTATTTCCTTCTTTTTCTTTACTCATTAATGGCTGTTGCACTGCTTTGCCTTTGGAGGAAAATGCAATTTGGATAGCATTCTTTCCTCTTAGCTTCTGTGTAGCGAGCATTTTGACATCTTCTGGTTTACAACGAAACCACATTTTGGAAGACCATACAGGTGTTTCTGTATGTTTCTAAGAGCCTAATAACACACTCACTAGTTCGCTCTCACTAAAGGAGTACCTTTCCAGAGATCTGTTCCACCAGCACCAGAACCAGTAACTGCACTGGAAGGGGATGAGATAAAAGAAACACAAACACCATAGCTAAAGCAGCAGGCCAACCTCTTTTCACACAGATAACAATAGGAACCGAGAAAGCCAGTGGCTTTTTTTTTTTTTTTTCCTCAACACCTCCCAGTTAATCAGACTGCTCAAATCTCAGAAAAAATAACACGTATGTGAAAGCAATCTCGGCATGTTGTTCTCCTTTCATGACCAGCAGAGTCACTTTATGTCCAAACACTCCCTCACATAAGATTTCATCTACAGTGGTAAAGCTAGGCTTTCACTTTCTGGAACCCACGTTGTTCTTCCCCAGTCTCAGGCAAAGTTCGTGGGCAGCAGTGAATGCATATACCTGGGAAACAGAGAACCTCCCTTCCGCTGTGTCACCAACTTGCAATTACACTTACTTGCTGAAAGGCACAGAACCTCACATAAGCTAAAATTAGCATCACTTGCTTGGGTGAAGAAGGGTTTTTTAAGGGACTATTATAGTAGCAGAACAATTAGAGCTTACTTTTAAACATTTAAAATTACAGTTCGTGGGGAATTTGCTCAGTAATCTATTCAAGTCTTTCATAATCTGAAGAGAACAATCCAATTTAAAATTCTTTAAATCGCTCTTCCCATTTCAGCATCCCCAGTGATGTAACAATCCTTTAAATAAAGCTAGTGATTGCTCATTAACAATGTCGAGGATTCAGTGTAGTTTTGGCAGTAGTTTTGTTGGAAATTCTGTATGCCTGATGAGATGGGACTTTACAAAGGAACAGCCTGTACCTTGGAAGAGCTCGTTTAGTGTAACTTCTGTGCTGTGGGAGTGGGTAGCAACATGGATGGCCAGATACGCTCAAGGCATAGAAACAACAGCAGAGAGAAACAAAATACTGTGTCCTGCTCCCAGTAGCGTCAAAGAAAACAATGTGCATACTGATAACAGAAAACGAGTGCAAGGACATGCCTTTCCTCCGCAGCTACTATCACTGTCAGTGTGGGATGAGGAACTGTGTCCAAGTGAACACTGCCTTTTGCCTGGCTGGTATTTAAGGCACATTTTAGTTTGCTTGCACTGAAAGCTACAACCAGACACCCTCTAAAGAAAATGACATGATATTGAGTGAGTCAGGGCCACAAACTGCTGGGAAAAGCCAGTTCTGGGGTTGGCCAATGGATTTTTCTTTCAGTTTGGAGCAGATGTTCCTCAAGTGTCTCCCCAAACTGGAAAGCACTTGGGGAATAAGAGACCGACCGCCATCAGCAAAAGTGACGGGCGCCAGGTCCACAGGAAGGTGCCCCAAACCTCACGCATTTCACCACCTCCGGGCAGTGGGAAGCAGTTACACGCACACAAACCAAAGCGGGTTCCCCATCAATAGCCCTTTTCATTTCCGAGTCAATAATGGAGACAGTTGTTCACTGTCGGGGATCCCATCTCGTCCCCAGCGCCCCCGGAGCAGTCACTGCGGGCAGAGGAGTCCCGGTGCTGCCCGTTTGCCAACCTTCGCCCGGGGGGGGTACCGGACTCTTCCGCAGGGACTTACAAGGGCAGTTGATCGTTTGCATCCTCGGCCTCCCAGAAGCGAGCTACCCGGGTGCAAAGCTACGGCCACGGTCGGGCACACGGTGCTGCGGATACCGCCCCCTCCCCCCGGCGCCCGCTGTCCGCGGCGCCGCACAGGCCCGGGACGGCGCCCCCGACAACGCCGGCACCCGCCGCGGGGGGGGTCAGCCGGCATCGCCTCCACTCGCCGCCGGTGGCTCAGCCCGGCGGGGCGGGCGGGCCCAGCCGCGCCCCACCTGCCCGCCGCAGCCGGGGTCCGTACTCACTCCGCGTAGCCCGTGGTCCAGGGCAGGCGCCGGGTTTCCTTGCTGAGGATAAGGATGGGGCGGGCGATGTGGTC
>JANHFX010013727.1:0-15830 GCA_027560015.1 Chloroceryle amazona | reverse complement strand
GGGGGAGGAGGGCGCGGCGGGGGGGGGGGGGCGGGCCGGGGTGTGGGGGCGGGGTGCGGGGGGGGGGGGGACGAGGCGGGGGGGGGGGGGGGGGGGGGGGGGGGGCAGAAAGGAAGTTCCCTGTTCTAATGGCTGAGTCTCTGTCCCTCATTTCCTTGGGGTTAACAGAGAGCAGCTGTTATAGGTCTGGCAGCTGCACTGACCCTAAACCCTGACACTAGGAACATAAGAAGCCTCAGTTCAAGCTGGTGTGTCAGGTTAATGTGGAAACAAATTGTTGTTTTCCAGGAGTGCTCAGGAGCAAATGGGTTTAAGCAAAGCAGTAGAGATGGTCTGAGAATGTATGGAAGAGACAAGTCAATTCATTCCTGAGAATTTTGAAAGCAAGGAACCCATGTCATAGAGGGCACCATTTGCTAAAATATCAGTGGAAATTTGTGGAAATTTGGTTTGCAGCTGCTGAAGTATTGTGCATTTACATCTTTACTGGCTTTCATGGAGAAAAGTCCTCAATCTGTCTACAAAATTAATCTATATTTTGTAGAGATTATCTGGTACAAAAAAAAAACCTGACAAGTTATTGATATGGACAGTTATGACTTCACACTTTCAATTAAGGAATAAACATTTACACCTTTCTCTTTTTTTTAGATAACGCACAGGTAATATTTTCCAGGGTAACGGAATATTTTAGGAGCCTGGCTTCAGGATTTAAAAATTAAAGACTTTGGGAAAGAAATCTTCACTTTAACTGTATACCAGATCCAGATTTCATTACCTCTAAGAGCAATATAATCATCGGCCAATAATTTGCAAAACAAAATAACACCTTTCATTTAATTATTATTATCAGGCACAGTATAATAATGAAAACTGAAAGTAGACATCGGGGAATGGCACTGTATTTTGGTGAAAAAGAGCTTTGGAACCCTGTTCTCATGTCTTGCTGTTGTGTACTCTAAGGGAAAGATTAGCTGAACTAGAAATTCAATGTGATAGCTGTATTATTCTGCTTCAAGTATGATTTATCCTTTAAAAAGTCAGATGCAAACGTACTGGCAAAGGAACTAATGGGTTTCTCAGACACCTAGCAAAAACTCTGAGGAGTTTTGCAGAAAAGTACATTATTTTATAAAATTTCTAAAAATGAAGGAAAATATACTTCAGATTTAATAGCAGTTCAAGAATTATTTAGCAATTTGGTTTGGGTTGGGTTTTTAAAGGGAAATCATGTAATTGATTGTACGTGAAGACATGTATGTTTGAGCAAGTAAAATATACTAACATTTTAGTATATACATATGTGTATACATATGTATACATATGTATATATGTATATACTATATACTATAGTGTCATCATTTTTTCTCAGGTTTCATGCACAGCTACCTACCTGAGGAATAATCTACAAAGAAAGAACATTTGAACGTTTATATAACCTTAGGCTTTTAATTTCCTTTGAGGCATATCTCACATCACCAGAAGGTCATAATCATTGGAGAAATTTTAAGTGATCTATCCTGCAGAGTGAATCATTTGCTAAAATCCTCCAGCTTCTTACTTGTCAAATCCTCGGTCTTCCATTTTTTTTTATCTCAAAGTTGGTGGTTGGGTTGGGATTTTTTTTTGGAGGAACTCAGGGAAGATGAGAAAAAAATACATAAAAATACTCAAATTTTTACAGCTCAAGGCTGATGAGGGATAGTAAAGTTGCTAAGATCTGTGTCCTAGTACTGGTCCAAAATGCTGTTAGTATTGCATAGAATAAGAACTAATCCTTTCAAATCATCTGTCCTGATTTCTTTTACCCCAGTGTGTGATTGACAAAGGCCAGTATCAGCTTTTTCTGTGGCTATGTACTAAACTTGCTGCAAGAACAACTGAATCCCATGAAAATTCCTGTAAGACAATTAGACCAGTTAACAACTGTCAATGCAGCATCCTCAAGGAAAAAGAATGTCATGAAAATATTAGGAGCAGCAGGAAAATGTGGAAGAATCAAAGCTGACAATCAGCTGTTAAAAAAAAAGAGAGTTTTAGCTTACAGCATCACATTTGTCACATGTACTTATCAATGTATAAAACTTCATCAGCCAAAGTTCTACAAGGTAGAATGGCTATGGATTTCAACAGTGATGCTTCCTTGTCACAGTCTTAATAATTTCCACAATACCAACCAGATGGTTGGGGGGAAAAAAGAGAAAATAAGTCAAAGGCAGAATCTTTGCTTCTGTAACAAAGAAACCCACTTCTCATGGAGGACAGTTACAATTAAGTCTAATAATAGCCATGGAATCTTTCCACTTAATCCCAGAAACCAAAGGAGACCTGGTTGTTACTTATATGTCACAGCACACATACATCTTAAGTGTATACCACTGGCTAAAATTGATTAGGGAAACTTGTTCATCCCTTGTTAAGAAATATTCTGTCACTATATAATGGTGTATATGTACATACATATTATATATAAATATGCAGTGGTGCATGTACATAGAAAACCTGCCTTATCATACAGTCTGAGAAGAAAAAAGGTACTGTTGTGGACTGTAACACAGTCTTTTTGAATTAATTAAGAATCAATATTTCATACAGACAGAATTGGTACCAAATCTAAGATAGCTCAGTCAAGAAATCATCGATCTGCTTTGCACAATACATGCTCTTTATGCAACTCTGTGTCTGTGTTTGCATGTGCACATATATCTTTGTGTGTAAACACACAGTTGTGTATATTACTTCTCACAAAATCAATATAATGTCATGTTTTGGCTTATGCTTCTGTTTTGTAATATGGATTCTTAGAAAGGAGATTCATGGTCTGCTAATGTAGTGCAGATTGTCTTACAAGATTCTTAGCAGTGGTCAATATGTTTGCTGTTTTGGAGAATAAAGCTTTGCCCTTGAGAGATACAGCTCATATCCTAAAGAACAGAGAAATGTTTAGTGAACAGAAAGTAGGGAATACAAATACAGCATATGCTGAACATGTTAATTTTAAAGGATGTGGCCACATTGTACAGCACTTGCTCACAGTAGTTTTTCCTTGACACAGTAGTGCTCCTCCTGATTTGTATCATGTAAATAATAGAATCTTTGCTGCCATTTAAATGCGCTTCATTGGAAAACAATGAAAACAATTCTAAAGGCATGCATTTTTGAACAGCATGAGCAGTTCCACTGCACAAGCAAGGTATCTGTATTGATCCAAACAAAGTCACTTTAGACTTACTGGGGAGAAAATAGAAATGGAGAAAACCAACTTGTTCTCTTCTTGTCTAAGTTGACTGAGTTTTTATTACTTCTGTCACTTTTCTTCTCTTTAACATCTAAGCAAAGTGAGTGCGATTAGGTGTAAGAAGCCTTTATTTTTATAGAGAAAGACCTCAAGGTGCTAGAGTGAGTTCAGAGAAGGGTAACCAGGCTTGTGAGGGGTCTGGAGAACAAGTGCTGTGAGGAGAGGCTGATGGAATTGGGATTATTTGCTTAGGACAAGAGGAGGCTGAGGGGAAGCCTTATCACTCTCTACAGCTACCTGAAAGGAGGTTGTAGTGAGGTGGTTGCAGCCCTTCTCTTGAAGTAAATAACAACAGGACTGGAGGAAATGGCCTGAAGCTGCACCAGGCCTGAAGCTGCACCAGGAAAAGTTTAGATATATGCTGGGAAGAATTTCTTTACTGAATGAGTAGTCAGGCATTGGAGGAGGCTGCCCAGGGAGGTGGTGCAGTCACCATCCCTGGAGGGGTTCAAAGAATATGTAGATGAGGCACTTCAGGACGTGGTTTAGTGGGATGCTGAGGTGATTCTTCTGTGTCTTTTGTTTGGGTTTGTTTGTTTTCCTTTGAGTTTTGCTGTGCTCTGTGTGTGTGATGGTGGTTTTTTTGGGTTGGGGGGGCTCTGTGTTGTTTCCTTTTGTTGACGGTTGAACTCGGTGATTTTGGAGGTCTTTTCCAACTGTGACAATTCTGTGATTTTGTGAAATGCTGTCTGCATCCAGCTGACTGGCATCCACAGTACCTGTGTATACATGGCTGCAGATCATCATAATTGACTCTCTCTGCTCTATTGGTTTAATCACCGGGAAGAGTTTGCTTATAAAACAAGTAGTCAGGTTTTATACCTTATTAACTTTGTTACATTAGAGTGTCAGTGTTGTGCGACTCCAGTTAATGTGTTTTCTGTCTTTTTTGACCTCTCTGACATTTTTCCACTCCTTCTTGCAGAATTTATTATTTTTATCAGCAATGTGGACAGAATATTGCATGAGATGTACCATGGCTGGCCAGAGATGACAGCAAAGATCTCTGAACCATCTAGAAATACAACATGAGAACTGGAAAACCAGCTGAGGCAGCAGATGTTGCAAATTTGGAACATCTTCTGAGGACTGGAAATGGTCAGAGAGGACCTGAGCAATCTTAGTCAGGCACTGAGCCACAGGATGATGCTATTAAAAATAATGTACTTCTGCATATGACCATAATGCAGAAATCTTTGATGCAGTAGAAACCTGGGAAAGTCCCTCTGATTCTGCATAGTGTTTGTGATTTTACCTGGTTGGACTTCAAGGCAGCCTAGCTGTGTTTGCTGTGAGTGGTGTCCTAGCTTATAAATCATCTCTGTTGGCAGACATGCAACGCCAAAGAAATACAGCATGTATAATGTGCTGCTTTTCATTTCCCCACCTTTCCAGTTCAGATAAGTATGCAGAATTAACAGCTGCTCGTGTAACCCAACAATGCTTTACAAGGCAGAGCAGCAGAAGGCTACAATGTGTAGCACAGCACTTCTTCAAGAACATCATTCTCCTTTTCGTTCTGTCCCAATCTGTGGTCAATGTTTAATGATTTTGAAATTATTCCTGTTTCATCTGGCTTTAGTTTTACTACAAGCTTATGAAAACAGCATTCCTGATGTGAAAATGAGCTGCATGTGTTCTGTCCAGAGTCTTGCAAAGCTTCATGTCCCCTCAGGTCCTCATGTTACTTTTCTCCATTAATGTCCAGCTGCCCTTTTATGAACTGAAACCAACATATGGATTTTAAAAACATCTGTGTACCAGATCTTACATCACAAATCATCATTCCCCCGTGAAATACTGTTAGATCAATTATAGGTCCTTACTAGTCAGTAGCAATGTCTGGAATTCCTGACACCGTTCATGCCAGTGTCCACCACTACTAATACATGTTTGCATTATCTCTTGAGGTTGGCTGAGCTGTAACCTGAAAACAAAGAAAAAAGCTCTGAATTGGACATGCTCAGAGCAGATAGCTTGAATCATCCTATACAACTATGCTCAGTTACAAAGAAAAACAAGACTTCTCTGAGACTACTAATATAAGCAGTAAAGATATGATTTTACTCAGATAATAACCAAGATTTGGTTAAAGTCTCATGTGTTGGCCTCAGTGTTCCCTGTTTATAGATGTGCAACAACATACTTGAAGGTCTTGGACTTTGTTGCAAGATCTACTGACCTGAATCAATCAAAACTGAACTAAAATGAATATTTACTCAGGAACCAGCGTTCTTGCATCCTTGCAACTGTTTAGCTATACATAATCAATTCCTTAAATTTCAAAGGAAATAGTTGCTGCAAGATAAAGTGATGCAGAATTCATGAAAATTTCCACCAAGGATGTTTGGCAATCCTTAGATGATAACTACTATATTATGGGAAAGTGTATATCTGCATATCTCGTGATAGATGAAGAAACAAGTGCTTGGCCTGTTGCAAATACTCTAGGCAGATTAGAAAAATGCCAGTAGAAATTGTTTTCTTTCTTTAATTATTGCACAAGAATGTAGGACAGGGATTTCACCTACTACCCTGATAATAAAGAGGGAAAGTCGACTGAGATACTTTATGGAACACCCTGCCCAACAGCCACGACTCAGTGAGCAGAAGCACTGCAGTTCTTGATAACAAGGGATCACATCAGAAGTCTGTCAGTCCAGTGTCTTGTCTCAAGCACGAGCCAATCCCAGGTAACTGGTGACAATTACAGCAACTCAGTCTCGCAGTTAAGTAGGTTCTTTACATTACAGGTCACTTCCATGAAATGAGACAGAAAGGGGAAAGCTGCTGCCCACACAGAAATAATGGACTGACCACTGCATCACACAGACATGCTCCTTGTCAGCCCAAGCTGCTCACTGCAAGAGTCAACATTTTCCCACAGATATCACCTGATAACAGTTAAGGATCTGCTGCATCACATGAACTTGGCAGCAGTTTCTCTTAGCACTCTATTGCCAGGATTTCGGGCTAGTAATGTTTCAAACTATAACTACCATTGAGCAATGAAGCACCATTTCAAACTGCTGTGTAAAAATGGGAATGCTGTATAGAAAATGTGGAAGACAAGTCATTCAGTTGTATTTTGGTGTTGGGTACTTACTCTGAGAAAAGCAGATAATCCTAGAATGGGAAAAGGGCAAATGTTGATCAGTTTTGTTATGTGCTGTGTTACCAAAACAGGTAAGTAAAAATGTATTAATTCTTTATCCTCAGTGTGCTGGTATTTGTGTTATGGAAACTTCATATGCTGAATCAGGTCTACCATATGATTTCACAGTGTGATTTCATAGTGTGAATGAAAAAGGCACCACATAACAGTGTTTTTCATGTCCAAACTGCACTTGGCTCAACACAAAATTTTACTTTAACTTTGTCTAAAGCCCTTCAGAATTGGACCTTCTGAAGATCCATTACCACTCCTTTTGACAATCCCTCCTAGAGTTTCCATTCTCCTGCAGGCTCCGCCCCCCACTAAAGAGATAACGAGCACTAAATTTATTGTCTTGTCCATTTGGCACTTCTATGTTCCCTTCCTCCCTCTGCAGGAAAAGTCAGCAGGATTTTTAGCCTACCTTGTGCATGAATGTTTACTAAGAAGGACTTTCAGCAAATAGTTTTCTTGCTGCTGTTGGGTTGATGGGTTGTTTTTTTTCCCCATTTATCATAAAATGCTGGTTCATCCCAGGGAAAACTTTATGGAGAATTTCTTGCCTTGGTTGAATTTAGGAATTTCCTGAAGCTGAAGGTGGAAATTTGGGTCAGAGGAATTCCCTCCACTGCTGAATACACGAGATCACTATGGGATATACACAGCCCAAAGTCTGTTGTTCATCTTTACCTCATGCAAGACCTGTTCAATGAATGTGGAACGTCAATTTCTTCACCAGAAGTTATCATATGAGTAAGTGGAAAATTACTCTGTTGTTTGGGGCTTTTTTAATATAATTTTTCCCACCATAATGAGTTTCCCTTGCAGATTTGTTTCTTTTTTATGTTTACAGTAAGGGACTAGGCTGCATTCTGAATCAAATGAAAAGAAGTGCTTAAAACTTAAGTCAGTAAATATACTGAACAGGAAAGGGGATATGTTGTTACTTGTTTGTACTAATTTGCAAGTTCATAAATCTTAAATCTTTGTGCTGAATTGCTCGCAGTTGGTGTGAGTGGAGGTGGGCAATATGTTAGGAAAGAGAGTAAGAACAAAGATTTAGATTAACGGGAAGGGTAGAAACATCCAGTGTTCTTCTAGCAAGATGCACCTGTAAGAAATTCATCTGACTGTGAGAAAATTAAGGAAACACCTGCATCTCTTACGGTGTGGCTGGCAAGAATGAGTAGTGAAATCTCAAAAGGCTCAGTTGTTAAGCTGAGACAAACCTCCTAAGGGCTATGGAAAATTCTGCTTTGAGTTAGACTCATGCAGTCTGACTGACTTGACTGAGTGTGAATGAAGGTATTGTTAGATCTTTCAGAATTACAGGATGCTCACATGGACTTTATGTCCCACAGCTTACACTCTATTCCTTCAGTCTTGCTGGGAACATTAAGACTGTAATACAGAGGACTGAAATAGCAGTGCCTCAATGTTCTATCTACTCCATCAATGCACAGAAAGAGGATTCTGGGCTAGTAGGAAAGGAATATCTGATTTCTGTACCTCACCTTTCGGATAGCATAAATAATATACCTCCTGCCTTTCCCAACTTGTGCATTAGTAATTCAGGAGAAAGAGAAGAGTAGAGTGGTCCTAAAAGTCTCTGGGAGTCTGAGAACAAAGGATATCAGAAGGTAAATATTGAGCCTTTATACCTTTAAAATATTTGAGTTCAAATCTGGTACTAAAATTGACATACACTTGTGTGAGAAATGCCACATTGTTTTTATCCACTTCACTCATGCTATTCAAAACTCATCATTTCTCATCTTCCAAGTGTATTTCCATCCAAACTGACAACTACTGGGGAAACTTTGGAATGTATGAGGAGCTGTTACAGTGTATTTACAAATTAAACTAATCTTTAATGATAGTAGTGTGTATCAAGAAGAATCTGATGGATCTGAAATACTTATCTATTCTTCACCCCTCTCCTCTTGCATTAGCATAGTAATCTGCCTTTCCAGTTCAAATGCAGCCTTTGTATTACTACTTTGCAGTATGTTTCTGATGTCTTCTGCCCTTGTCTGTGTAATTCATGTTTGAAATGCAACAAAAGATTCTGGAGAACAAGAGAACTACATAAATCCTTCCTTAAATCCTTCAATCTTTCCATTAAAAAAAAAAAATCCTCTCATTGTATTTGTAAATCCAATAATGGGACCAGGTCCAATCATTTATGGCTACATTTGCAATTCATTTCTCTGCTAACATGAAGATTAAAGAAAGGATTAATTTTTAGCCCAAGAGCCACTGTTTAGTAGCCACAGTATGCATCGATCACCAGATGTGCCAAAATATAAACACACAGGAAAGATCAAAATGGTTATTTCTGGTGTCTCTTCTTTGAAATAAGGATTAAAATTATTTTAACTTCACTCATGTGTTTATTCCATATATTTTTAACAGGCATGCTGCCTTGGCATTCTGTCTGGCCCTGTAGGACTTGCCAAACTACTCTTCCTGACCCCTTCTCATTGAAGTTAAAATTTATGAAGGCACCAGCTTTGGCGTCTTTATGCTGAGGGTAATTTGACAGTGTTACTGGAGGTGAGCTGCTTCTCCTATGCACTGACCCAAGGTAGCAGAATGGCAGTCTGATCTGGCAGATAAACAAGTCTATGACAAATAGCACTGACATCCCTGTCAAAAGAAAAGACATGACTCAGACCCGATATCTATACACAGACCAGTGCTAGCTTCCAGTGACAAATGGTTTTAGTCTGACAGCGTGTTTCGCTACTTGAACTTCCATCTCTCAAAACAAGGCACAGAACTGGGGGGGACACAGAGGAGAAGAAGGGAGCATGAGAGAAAGCCACGCATACAGGCAGGCAGCCTGGCTTGTCCTCTCAGAAAAGTACTTACAGGTTTGTTTCCAGTCTTTAAGTACCTTTGTCATTCTGTGGGAAATATTCTACTTCTCCCTATTTTTCTAAAGTTAAAAAATAAAGAGAAGGAAAAGAAAAGAGCACAAAGAGCAGGTTTTAATTTCATTACTTGCAGGTTTGAGTATTAGAAAACTGTAAAAGAGCACATGATTTTTTAATTGAATCACTCTCCACACAGGATGCTAAGCTCTGCCCATGCATGGACAGAGTCTAACAGTGAGTATTAGACTAATGGAGGATTTATGTGTGGCTCAAAAGTACCTTCCAGACAGTTGTCCAGTCGTGCTTTGAAGGCATCAGCAGGTAAAGAATCAACACCAGGCAGTTCATTCTGCAAGATAACAATCTTTCTGCATTAACAGGTTAGATCTGCATTTCTGTATTTGATTTGTCTGCCTCCAACTTCTGGCCATGAATTCATTGCCAAGCTGGGGGAGCCAGGGAGAAAACAGGCTCACCCTGCTGGTGCAGAGCACCCATGGCCTCATCTTCTCACTGTCTAACCAGCATGAAGGTACATTAATGAGAGCGTAGATACACACACATACAATTGGGTCCCTACAACAGATAGTCTCAGACAGTCTGACCAGTAGCTGCCCCTTGGTCCCAGCCTTCCCAGTTGCCAGCAACTGGTCCTTCAAGCTCCAAAGTCTGCAGCTTCAGTCCAGTGCTGGTTTTGTTCCCCCTTGTTCATAGCAAAAACCACACAGACTGGTCCTTCCCGTAACTGGGCTTGTGCAAATACTTCATCCACAGACACTCAGTCAAATTAATCTCTTAGTTCAACACCCCTAAAAGGTACAGTGTCTCCAGGAGCTCTCCTGGGTCTCTTGGTCTGGTTCTAGTATTCTATCCCTTAATAAACATCTAACTCTATATCCAGAAAACTGCTCAACGAGCTCCCTAAATGGCTTGGGCAACATTTTAATGAAGACAGCGACTTCTTCAGTTGCCAGTAAGTCAAAACTACTTATGTGGTGCAATAACATTTTTTTTCCCCAAATATAGAAGGAAAATTCTGAATTTTCTTAACCATTATTTGTAATATCACCTGTAAGTAATGGAGTTATCCTCAGAACTTGTTTCTCATACACATAGCCTTCTTCATTGTTTATTTTTGCCATCATTTTCTTTTATGCATTTGGCTTTTCCAATCATATTTTACTCTTGGTAGCTTCTAATTTATATTGATTATTATCTGTGTCCCTCTTCTTCCTTTTGGTATTGATTTGTATTTTGCAATTACTGCCTTCATTTTTCCACTAGGACGGGTGAAATACAAGACAAAACCTGTCTTCTTTACAAATACGTAATCATTGCTTCTCAAGTAAATACAAAAAATAATCTCAGAAATTCTTTTCATAAAGGTCCATTTTTTAGATACTGTTTCTTCCTTTTTTGTTTTTCATCTTCCATTTCCCATTTACTTCTCCTTAGCTTAGAAACTGAGCTTGTCTGAAACGCCATATATAATTCCTACAGACAAGCTAATCACCAGCTTGGAAGCTGATGGTTTCCTAGGAAGTGGTAGTCAGGACTATCTTACAATCAATAACATGAAATAAAAGCGGTTGGGACTATCTTTTATCTGCTTATATTAAATACAAGCAGGTCATAATCACCCGTCTCTAAGCAACAGCCAGATACTAATCCAGCAATTAATTCATCTTTATCCGTATAATGAGTTCCAAAATAGAGGTGGCTCGTGTTAAGCACAATGCCTCTAGTGTAAGGGAAAATAAAAGAACCCACCCATGTATTCATGTCTTCATCCATGCATGTATTCAAGTACTCTAATGACCAACTACTGTCTGTGTGAGACCCTTACTATAGCTCCAAAATTGAAATACTCCTTAATAACACAGTCTTTCTTTCTCTCTTCCTCTCTCTTCCTCTCTCCCCTGCTTTAATTTAGGAATCTTGAATAGACTCTGTTTCCATTCTTTGTTATTTAGCCATTTGGTCCCTGAACATTGAGATCCCTGGACCTATCAGCCCTAAAACTGGTACTGACTTTGCTACTACTGAACACTACAGCTTCTTCTCCTCTTTGCCTTTACTTGTCACTTGTACAATCCTCCCTGTCCTTACTAAACGCATTATAAGCAGAGCTGGCAATTCGTGTTGTGTAAATTAGCCCAACATTATAGTGACTGCAGTTACACCTTTCTTTTCTCAGAAGTGGAAGAGTCGAGTCCAGTCCTCAGTTTTCTATCACAGACACATAAGCAGCTAAGGGAAAGTGGGAAACTTTGTTCTGCTGTGTTTGTTAAAGCTATTTAGTCTACATCATGTAGATTTTCATTTTAATGTGCTCTTGACTATTCTAGCTACACTCCATGTGAGAGAAAGTCTGCATATTTGCCTTCTTGCAAGCTATAGGCTGTTCCATACACACAATGCATTAGCTGTGGTGCAAAAAGGCTCCTGGCCATCACTTGTTCATCAGTCCTGTGGAACCACTAGCGTAAGCTGTCAACCAACAGCGCTTGAGACCCATCTTCAAGGTAACTAGACTTTCACAATAATATAAAAAAGGAATTTTTATTTTTAGGGTTATATAGTTAGCTATCACTTAGCTCCATGAGGACGTTGTAAGTGCCTTACGGCACCTTAAATGGCAGTAAGTCACCTATGGTGAGTCAGATACATTGCAGCCCAAGGAGAGAGTCAGTATATGACTTGCTTTTAGGTCGCTGCTTACACATTATTGCTTTTAATTACCAGTGGTTGTGGATTTTTTTTACTTTTGTTTCTCCCCATGCCATCTCCCAGTGAATATAGAATTTCTTAATAGTATATAGCATATATATATGCTTTTTATTAGTACTACATTAATTATTAAATCTACAGATGAAACTAGGATAAGAATATACTGCGAAGATCTTCATATTGCCTGCAACTTTTCCTTGCTCTGTTAAATTGCTGAGAGTATTGATGTGGAAGACAGTGGCATTTTTCTGGATATAGCTGTGCCATGAGGAAAGGCTGCAATTCTTGACTGCTCATTACTGTTCAGCAGGTCAAGACTACATCCTTCCAAAATCTACAGGCTAGTTTATTTAAGTGCACTCTTAACTCATTGGTAAAATTACCAGTTTTGTTGAGACTAATAAACTGTTGTAGTTAACCTAGGTCATTTTGCCTGCACTTAATCGGGTACTGCTCATGAAACTTTTTGAAGGCTAAGTGAAGGGCTTGGTAATACGCAGGGGAAAGGTAGCTAAGAAGAGGTAAAGACAGTAATCTCAGCCTAACAGATCCTGAAGTGAACATCTGTCAAAGGCTTCAGTTACCAGGAAGCAAGCTTCAGATGTTACACAGAATTCCCACACCGTCCACACTGGACATTAAAAGCCACCTCTTAACAAAAATAGAAAAATGTGCCAGATTAGCACAGCTGCAAGCTCCTTTGCTCCCATTAAAGACAGCAGATCCTTTTCAACGGTCGCTTTTCTTCTTCCTATTTCTTAGATAAACTGCAGATAAGTTCTGCTAGTCTTTAAAAACTTCCCCTTACAAACTCATTAGGACAGAGTAATGTTAAAAGGTCAAAAACAATCAGGGGAGTCTCTGAAATGTTCTGATTTTTATCTGGTTCCATATGGTATTGAACCATTGGCTTCAAGCTGTGCTGCCACCATTAGAGAGTCTGTATTTTTGCTGCAGATACATATTTCCAGTTCTCCGTATGTTCTTTTCTGGGTATTGTGGGCACTTTTTACTGATAATATTCAGATCTATCTGGTATCACAAAGAGTTAAGAAGATGCACCCTCTACTGCTTCAGAATATAAAAATTCCATTTTGGCCTGTCATTACAAGGGGTCAGTTAATTCACATTGTCAAGAGTGGAATTTACTGTTTCTTAAATCCCCAAAGTAGGAATTATTTAAATCAGTCTTAGACAAATGAAAAATAGGTATCTGAGTCAACCATATTGGCTCCTTCTGCAGTTAATGAAATATACCTCTGGAAAGTAAGCGATTAAATTTATCTTATACATTCATTTCAGAATGGAAAGAATCATCCTTTCCTGTGTGACCTGCTCTGGCAGGGGGGTTGGACTAGATGATCTTTCAAGGTCCCTTCCAACCTTTAACATTCTGCGATCCTGTGGAGCTATCTGCCTGTAGTCACTATAGAGTAATCCCAGCTGTCCATAAATCACCTTCAGACAGGTACAATGAAGCCACCCTTGAGTTGCCTTGCAGATCATCTGAGAAAGTCCTCATGGACAAATCTGGTGGCGTGATAACTGCTTAATTGCCACTATGGAAGGTGAAGCCACTTATCAGATGCATTGGACATTGACAGACACCCCTGGGCTGCCATCAACATTCTAATAAGTTATTTCCAAGATTAAAAAGGAAACAAAATTTAATATACTATCTCCTTCTTTGTTAGGGTTAATACAGCTTTATTTAAACATTTTAAGAAATACACCTCAGTGTTGGCCACACCGATGGGATTTTTCTACATTTTTTTTTTTCATTTTATCTTTCAGAGAAAGTTCCTAACTGGAATAAGCACAAGGATGTGGTGTGCAGTTCTAGTAAAATATATCCCCATGCAGAGCTGCTCTACACGCCTCTTCAGAACATTAAACTACTTCTATTTTTTATGTGCTATTTAAACTGACATGGAGATTTGTGGATATTCAAAGCCCGGAGACTAAAAAAGGACATTCATAGAGATGTAGGATAGGACTGGGGGGTTTTGTTGTTTGTTTATTTTTTCAATTTAAAATACATTTTTGAGCCAAGTTGACCTCCATCGCTTACTAGGTACATGAATTGCTTACTTATGTTTGAAAATACTTCAGTTCCATCTTATCCACTTCATTTATGTGCAGAGATTTAGTACTGCTCTCAGTAGTTCCTCCTTTTGTGAGGTTATGATTTACAACATACAAAAGTGTCTGAAAATTCTAGTTCCCCAGGTGTAATTGAATGAACTCTAAGGTCTTTTAGAAATGTGTCCTGAATTACTAGATTCTGAGCACTGCAGAGAATTAAAGCTTATGTAAATCTAATACGTTATACTTTTGTTTGTATGTAAACAAATTTTATAGTTTAGTGTGTTAGACCCAAATTCCAGACACTTTGTGAACACTTAAAATTACTGAGTAGTTCTTCAATATTAAGGACTAATCACTTTAACTTACTGTGAAATGAAATGAGATTAAATAAATGAAATAAAACACGTGAAACTATTTTCCTCCCTTTAAACTCCAATTCTCAAAATGTCAGTAACTGATGCTGGTTTTGTTCACTGAATCCCACCCCTGGTGGTGGTTTAAAAGCTGTTCAGGTTCAGCTGGCATTTTGAGTTTGAATCTGAAATGAAACTTTAAAGGAGGCGGATTTAGCAGATACAACATCGTACTGAATTATATTGACTAAAATTATTTGAGTATAGTCATTTACTTTGGGCTTCATTAAAATAGATACTCTATCATTCAACTGATGTAAATTAGGATTAACAGATCTCTACAGAAATCAGCAAAGCTACATTGATTTACACTATGTTATATCACAGGGAGCATCTAAATCAGACAAATAAAAGATTTAGGGATTTAAAGTGGATGGTATGGATAATTTTTTCCCTCTGTCACAATGCCTGTGAATATTTTTATTATGCTGATCAGTATCTAACAATTATCTCCTAATTATTGTATTTAACTGTCCCTTGAGTTATACCTTTTGTGTCTTTCCCTGGATAGATGCCATTTAATTCAAGACATGTAAATGAGGTTTATAGCTTGGAGTTTCATTGCTCATCTTTGTTAGTCAATAAATGTACACCTCAAGAAGCAAATAAAATACAAAGTTAATTTGGGGTTTGGAGGCTTTTTTCTCTATAGTGGCAGGAAAACAGTGACACCAACTACGGTTCTACCTTTTGTTTTTCAATCAACTGCCTCCAGCTCAGAGGGACTAAATTCAGCCTTTGTGTCTGCCCATAACAGTTTGGAGGCTCGAGGTACCTCCACAGTGGTGTAACCATCTCACCAGCACCAGACATAATGAATCTGTTCACGGCTGTTGGCGTGAGCTATTACCTTTAAAAAGTAGCATTTCAGCTGATGCTGCTCCATTTTAAGACTGTGATTGGTGGGCTTGTTTTTCAGTCCTGCACAACTCCATTTCCTGCTGCCTTCTGGAGTTCAGTGCACTCTGCTCATACTATTAATGCTTTCACTCAAGCCAAAATGGAATAGCTGGGCTCAAAACCACAGGAGTTTCTTTTCCATTGACTTAGTTTACCCTTATTTAAAGAACTAAGTAGTGACATATTTCTTTTTCACATTGATATTAAAACTTCACTAATCCTTGCAGTTTTACTTAAGAGACCATCTGATGGAAGATGTTTCTTACAGAAGAACAAAATATTTAATAGTTTATATATTTTTTTTTCTTCTGAGGTGCAAATGATATATATATTATATAGATATATAATGCAAAGATTTAAGTGCCAGC